>JAJOOS010003668.1:0-29536 GCA_029582725.1 Solanum chiquidenum
AAAAAATATATATTCAGGGATTATATAGGTACAGGATCAGTATATGCAACACCAGATTCAGGTGGAGAATGTGGTGTGCCTTATGAAACTTATTTTCAAATGCCAACACAAGCTAAAGATAAGCCATGGTACTCTATTGAACAAGGAAGTGTTCACTTCACTGTTATTTCAACTGAACATGATTGGTCTCAAGACTCAGAGCAGGTATATACATATATTTATAAGTCGATTTCGTAGTACGTATACATAGTCTGGATAAAAATTATCGAGTTCACGTAATCTGTATTAATTTGATCAAACAGTATGAATGGATGAAGAATGACATGGCTTCAGTTGATCGAACAAGAACACCTTGGTTAATTTTTACGGGGTAAGTAAATCATACACCTTTTATTTTTACTAAATTAACATGTTTGTTATTGCGTCAATTTCAAACAAGTTGAGATCGACTATATAAGTGAAATAGTGGAAAGACTAGATGAGAAAATGTTACAACAATTTTGAAATAATATAAGTTAATTACATAGTACCATTTATTTTCCCCTTCTATTTTAATAATAATAATAATCATATGTTTGATTTCTTCATAGGCATCGACCCATGTATTCTTCTGTCACTGGTGGAATTCTTCAAAATGTTGATGATGATTTTGTCAAAGCTGTTGAGCCATTACTATTGGCAAACAAGGTAAGGTCTTATTACTTTATATGGATTGGAGAGTCATATACACTATCATGATTGGGTCGATCAAGCCAGATCACGTGTACAACAACAATAATATATATATCTAGTAAAATCCCACTCAGTGGGGTCGGGGAGGATACGTAGAGTGTACATAGACCTTACCATTACCTCGTTGAGGTAGAAAGACTGTTTTCCAAAAGACCTTTGACTCAAGTGCATCAAATCAAGTAAAAGAAGAAGAAAATAATGAGGAAAACATAAATAATAAGAAAAACAATATAAAGTCTGCAAGAAAGATATAATAACAACAACAAAGTAGTGTCATAATAGAAATACTAAATACAATATATAAACACCATATAACAAGAACTATAAGGGTACAACTAGTGCTACAACATGCACTGATAAGCCTAAACTTATGGAACGCAAGACAACACACTGTACCTCTACAACCTTCTACCCTAATACGCGACCTCCACTCCTTCTTATTTAGAGTCATGTCCTCGATAATATGAAGCTACACTAGATATCGAGAAATTTCAAAAATGTTTATCATTTTTATCAAATCGTCAATTAATACGCGCATGGAAAAACGTGCCAGGTTGATCTAGCATTATTTGGACATGTTCACAATTATGAGAGGACTTGTGCAGTATATCAAAAGGAATGTAAAGCATTGCCTACTAAAGATACAAGTGGAATTGATACTTATGATAATACCAATTATAGTGCACCTGTTCATGCTATTATTGGAATGGCTGGCTTTAGCTTGGACCAATTCCCTTCTCAGGTAATTAATTAAGTGTAGTTAGCCCCATCTAAAATAACAATCGTACTTTATTCACTATAACAATAACGTTATATACTCATGATAAATACAGGTTGATAAGTGGAGTTTGATAAGAGTAGCTGAATTTGGATACGTGCGAGTTCATGCAACAAGAAATTCATTGACTATTGAGGTGAGTGTTACAAACGTATATTTTTTGTTACACATGTCTTAGAATTTGCTAAATTTTTCTTTTCTACTTTGTAGTATGTGAATGCAAATACAAGAAAGTTGGAAGACAATTTTCAAATCACCAAAAGCTGAGCAAAAGATGAAAAGAGAAACTATACACTAGTACAGCAAATTGTGTAATACAAAGTATAGGGAAAGTTGTTTAAATTTATAGTATAGTACAAAAAATATATGTATTTTTATCCCTTATAGCAGCAACAATGTCTCAAATAATTTGTTTTTATATATAGCAAAAGTGTTTCTTTGTTGATTTTCAATGTCTAATATATTTATTTTTTTACCATATGAGGTGATCATGCATGCTCAACTCAATAGGAGCGACAGAAAATTTTTATGGTGTTTGAGTCGCACCATGTTATAGTTGTATGAAGGATTATCTTATTTTAATAGATAAAATTCATTTTGTAGGTCCATATCTTTATAACTTTTCCATTTCTCTTCTCACTCCTCTACCCCACCTTCTATTTAACCCCCTTTATGTACAATATTTTGTAAAATTTTAAATTTTAAATATATTTCTTACAGAATAAAAATAATAATATCCTAAAATTAGTAATTTATTATCTCTTTTGCTCATTATTTCTCCAACTCTTCAATATAAAAATAGTAATGTCCTAAAATTAGTAATTTATTTTCTTTATTGTTTTGATAATTCATAATGTTCATTTGTTAAAAATCAAATAGAGATAAATATATTAATATTAATTTAGATTTAAAGTCAAATAATTACATATTTAAAAAAAATAAAATTAAGATTTGTGCTCTTAACCTCATATAAATCAATTGTATTATTTTTATGACAAAAATAAAAAGTTATTTAAAATTACTTGTAAATCAACAAATCAAAATATAATTAATTATTTTTTTCATTTTACTCAATCTATTAATTTCTTATTTTTTGTTCTCAAAATTCAAGCTATAAAATATTTTTTTATCATATTAGCCCTTTTTAACTTCTTTTGGGCTAGAGACCACGATTTATCAGACGGAGTCACTAAGACAAAGATATTTCTTTTAGAAAACTCTGATATTCATAGAAAAGAAGAACCTTGGAAGATATTCCAACGGTATTTACTAAATGGATTATATTTTTCAGGAGAATCATATAAAACCAGATCATCTGGAGGGGTTGGTCTGGGGTAGTAATAAGTTTGCATGCTGGGTGGCTGAGCATAAACATTTCCCTTATTTCTCTTAGGAAAGCAACAAAGTTTATTAACTTCTGACTCAACTTGAGTTTTGAAATCAAAAGTATTTTCAATTTCATCAGCAAATTCTTCAGATAAGCTAATGGGCTTAGCCCTTAATTCGGTGAACTTTTTATCAAAGAAATTTTCAAGATCATACATAGGTTTAAAGATAAAATCCTAAATCACCTGAGGTATCTGAACCCAAAATGAGTTTATTTCAAACAGAAGTCCGTTTTCTAAGACATCCCATTTCCCAAGGAAAAATTACTCCTATCCAGCGATCTATTGAATTCGCTTCAAAATTTCCTGATGTAATTACTGATAGAACGCAATTACAAAGATTTTTGGGAAGCTTAAATTATATATCCCCTTTCTACAAAAATCTTTCTAGAGATTTAGCCTCGTTATATGATAGGCTTAAAAAGGATAATAAATCTCTTTGGACTAATAGTCTTACTTCTTTAGTTAAAAACATTAAACTTAGTGTTCAATCTTTACCTTGTCTAACCCTGGCTAACCCAGCTTGGCAAAAAATTGTTGAGACAGATGCGTCTAACATTGGCTATGGAGGGATTCTTAAACAAATCAATCCTAACGACAAAACTGAGTATTTGATACGTTTTCATTCAGGAAAGTGGAATGAGGCTCAGAAAAAGTATGCTACGGTGGCTCATGAAATGTTAACCATCGTTAAATGTGTTTTAAAGTTTCAAGATGATTTATACAATCAGAAGTTTATTATCAACACCGATGCTCAATCAGTAAAATATATGTTTGATAAAGACTTTAAGCATGATGCTTCAAAGTTAATGTTTGTCAGATGGCAAGCACAATTGGCTCCTTTTGATTTTGAAATCCTTTATAAAAAGGGCAGTGAGAACTCTCTTCCAGATTTCTTATCCAAAGAATATCTGCAAAATGAGTGAATACAATACCTTCGAGGATGAATACGATTCTATTTCAGAAATCGATTATATTCCTATTTCTATATTTTTTATAGAAAAACGTTTAATTACGATATTAAAAGTTTTAAAGGTCAATAGAGATATGAAAGAGCTTATATGCTGGAAAATCATTGATGGAATGATAATAGATGCTTTTAATGATAATCTACCAGTCGAAGATATTGTTATCTTTGAAGATTGGGGCAGCTATGATACTAACTAAATCTTGATTTATTGCAGGATGGAATCACCTTGGGTAACAATAACCAAGGGACGAGGACGAGGAAATAACCCACGAGGAAGAGGAAGAAACTTCTCCAGCTCTTCAACAAGATCTTCATACGGATCTTCATCTAACTCTCTAATTATGCAGAGAGGAGGAATGAGTTTAGTTAAATTAAACTCAAAAGAAGCATCTTCTTCAGCTTCGTCAGTACACTTGGAAGATATTCCAGAAAACAATCCGTTATACGCTCAATTACAAGCTTACTTATCACAAAAGAAGCAAGATGAAAAGCAAGGCGATACTTTTGCCTCTTTAGTAAAATATGATATGGATGATGATAAAACCTACGAAAAAGTAGAAAAAAGAGAAATGATATTTCTTTTAGAAAACTCTGATATTCAGAGAAAAGAAGAACCTTGAAAGATATTCCAACGGTATTTACTAAACGGATTATATTTTTCGAGAGAATCACATAAAACCAGATCATATTATGAAAATTTGCTGATAAGCACGGGTGTTGAGTTCCAGCACTTTTCAGGTTACAATACCAGTGAGAAAGTTTATAACTTCTCTAAAATGATTATAAAGAATATCATTCCTATTGAAGATTGGGGTATGTCCTCAATGCAAGAAAGACAGATAAGCCTTGACAAAGTTATTACCAAAGCCACCTATTGGGATTATATTCAAGCCTTTAAAATGGTTCTCTGTTATAATAACGAAAAACATAAGCATACTTGGTTCATCAAAGTATGTGCAAAAATTGTGGCAAATCCTATCCCAAATTGGTTTTTAGATTGGTGGTCATACCACGGGCCAACCATTAAAATACTGCCCGATCCATTTCTAAAGTTATACAAAGAATGGGTTACGGTTTCTCCAGATCTCAACAGGTTATACCATCAAGAACATATAAGTTATTTACAAAATATTGAACAAATATACTTATTTATATAATTCTCTGTTCCTTGGATCCATAAATGGAGCCCAGAGGTAGATTTCACCGACGAACAAATCCCTTGCCTATATCGGTCATTTTACAATAATTTCTGGGATAAATTAATAAAAAAGGATCCTCAGACGAAGTCTTTATATGGACAAGAACTTATAGATACTATCACTCAGACTATCCAAAGTTATAGTTCAAGATCTCCAGAAAAGACGATAATTGATAAATCAGTGAAACACATGGCTAGAAGAATCTCTAACCAAGATGGAGATCAAGATGAGATGATAAAAAATTATCTTGAAGAAGTAAAGAGAAATTTACTTCTTAACATCACTAACTACGCCAAGTCAGATACGTCTATGCGCAGTGAAACTAGTGAAGATCAAGAAGCTCAACTACCTGACAACGACATTATGACAGAAGATGATATCTCTAAGACAGAAGATTTCCTCAGAAGGTTGATAAACAAAGAAAAGATGTAAAAAGAACAAGCAAGAACAGTTAAAACACTGTTTCTACAGTTAATACACTGTTTGAACGGACAGATGGGTCCCTTTACTACTGTACAAAGATGCGTGTTGTCTTTATTTCTATCTATAAATAGGTTTGAGTTTTATTAAGGAAGAGCAGGTTTTAGAAAACCATCTGTTGATCTCTTCTTACTCCTCTCTCTAAAGTTTGTAAGTTTTTGAAAGTTTGTAATAAAGAAGTTGTTTCTTGAAGCCCTTGGCTCTTGGCTCATAAGGTAATTTTATTATTTGTTTTTGTTATTTCTTTTATGTTCTCCGATCTAAAGGCCGTAACTATGTCCGGCTAACTCAATATCTATGCCGGATAACAGACTTCCTTTTAATAATCCATGAATGGATCTAAGCTTTATTTTATTACAGAAAAATCTTAGGATGACTTCGACTTGGTTCCGAGATTGAGGTACAGTCAGAACTAGTACTACTACTATTGGCTTTGTCTTAGTGACTCCGTCTGATAAGCCGTGGTCTCTAGCCCAAAAGAAGTTAAAAAGGGCGTCTTATACCCGGTTAGAATCTTCAGACACATGGGCTCAATAATAGTATGTAGTAGTTCTAGACAGACCATTTGCTTGGGTAAAAGGCATTACCATACAGTTTAAAGTTGTGTTAAGATTTCTGTGTAATTTAATTCTTATGTAGTTGAACTACCTCTAAGGATATTTAGTGAGAAGGTTATATTTTTTGAACAAACACTATAAGTTGCAATTCTTATCATGTCAATATAATAATAATAAAATATTTTTAAAATATCAATTAAATATCAAGAATAAACATATATCATATAAATTGAGAGAGTATATATGTATGTAGGAGTTTATGGATGATTTTCGATTTTGAATTACAAGGAAATAGAAACAAAACTTATGTAATTATTTGTGAAGATTACGGATGGTCTTTCTGTAATATTTTCTTGTTGGAGAATATTGGATACATTTAAGTGTTTACGAAATTAGAAAATTATGAAACTATTGAGAAGAGAAAAAAATTGATTTTATACTCCTTTCGTATTATTATTTTACTTTTTTCTACATGTTCTTTAAGAAATTTTTAATAAAAATGATAATTTACTAATTTACTCTTTAAGATATTTATTTTTTACAACTTTACAAATTTTGTTTATACTTTCAAAAAGAGTAATTGCTAGGGTAATGAAAATAAAAAAATGATAGTATAATTTTGTTAATCGATAAATAATTTTAATAATTATTTTTAGTAATTTAGATAACTAATATAGGATAGAAAAATAATACCAAATGTTAGGAGTATGATGAATTAGGCTAAATTTATACTTTTAAAAATAAGGAAAATAGCAAAATTTGAAATAATGGTTAAAATAAAAGGAGAAGTGGAAAAGTTAAAATAATGGGAAAAAAATTAAAAAGTAAGAGAGAAAAGAAACTTTGACCCATTTTTTGAAAATAAAACCCAATTATCCACTTGTCAAATTATGAAAGGAGGCTCATACAACTTTTGTATGCCACCTCATACTTGTCCCTCAAACACCATAAATTTTTTCATAAGCATGGGAATTAGGGGCTCACAAATTCCTATAACATGTAACTGAAAGGCCATAGCAGCGAAAAAAAGGATTTAACCATTACATACCACTATTCTAATCCTTAGCGTAATGCGGTGCAACTTCCATCTATAACAATAACGATAATAGGAACTCATGTTAACAACTAAACATATGCTCAAGCCATTTAAGCATTTCGTCATGAATGCTACGAGTTTTTTTTAAGTTAAATTATTATTTACCGAATTTCATATATTGAATTTAAATGATTACTATAGTAAAAGGAAATAAGCAAAAATTCGAGAGGTATAATTTTGATAGCTTCCGCAAATTATTTTAGAATATAATATACTTTTTTGTGTTGCATATTTTAAAAATTAATGATTTTTTTGTTAGTGTTTATGATTAAATAATTTTTCTATTGTTTTCCTCAAATTTAATAAAATAGTAAATTGTTAAATATCTATTGAACTATAAATCTGTTAAATTTTGACGTAGCTGAATCATCATCAAAAAAAATAAAATTGAGTGGCAACAATGGACAAACAACAGAGAACCGGCGAATCGGAAAAAGACGACGACGGCGCCGGAATACTTTGCCGGTTCGCCCATCTCGTTTTTCCATACTTAGAGCCTGCCGGTCTAGCCTCCGTTTCAGCAACCTGCAAGGTTTTACATTTAGTTTCCAAGGCTATTACATCCAGTCGAATCTCCGATGCTTCTAGAAACTTGGAGAATTACCCTATTCCTTTCTTCAACTCCATCGACTCCGAACTTTACGCCAATTTCATCTATTCCCCTGTTCAGACCTTACCCACCTCTCCATCCATCCCATGGGGAGGTGGATCGGGTCGGGTTAGGTCGGACCCGTTTATAGTCCGGGTGGAGGGTGCTTATGGATGCGATTGTGAGAGTTGCGACTTGGACCCCGGTTCTAATTGCGCATGTATGGATTTTTCTGATTTACCGACCCGAGAATGCGGGCCAAGTTGCGGTTGCGGGTTGGAGTGCGGTAATAGGTTAACTCAGAAAGGAATTTCAGTGAAGCTGAAGGTTGTGAAGGATAGGAGAAAAGGCTGGAGCTTGTGTGCTGCTGAATTCATTCCAAAAGGGAAATTCATATGCGAGTATACAGGTAAATTTTTTATGTTGTTGTTCAATATGAATATGTTCAACAATGAGCTCATATGAACTCCTATTTATATCAATTATACAATGTTTTAGACTGTAGATAATGCATCTAATATGCATCTTGAATTGTTTATTATGTGGATGGAAACATTGACGACTCAATAAAGGTTGTCATTTAATGCTCAAATGGGAGGAGACTCTGTTAAACTTATTTCAATCCTGTTGTTTCCTCGGAAGCTTAACCAACATGAGGTTTGAGATTGATTCTTATCTCAGGGAAAATTACTGACCAATAAATAGCATCACTGAAAGAGTTGGTGAAATACTAGATGTACCGATGAAACTATTGGTATTTGTAAATATGATAGTGACAAATGATCTATGCAGGGACTAGTTGCTATTAAGGTTCTTTTTTTTTTGGATTGGTTATTGAGATTCAGTTGTTATTACACTAGTTTTGGTGTTTGGTAGGAGTCTTCTTCTTAGAGTTGTATTTCAATAGAGGGATAAGTGTGACATTTTGGGAACCTTTGGTTTTAGACACCTGATTCACACATAACAAAATGAAGCAGGAGATATCAAATTATCCGTATTGGAACGAAATGGAGCCAAACCAAGCGGTGTGAACACAAAGATTTCATGTATACAACTTTGACTATTATGACAAATGACCTCACAAAGTTTGGCTCATTTATGTCATTTCAGTTAACAAATAATGGCATGGATGAGCCTTTTCTCAAACGATAGATGAGCCTTTTGTCAAAGTTCGATGGCATATTTGAGCCTTTTCCATTTTTTAATCATCTAATAAAGCTGAATTGGCTGTTCTCTTGAGAGTGGTGTCCACAATAATTGTTGAAATTGGTGGAGTTCTCTTGGCGTTTCACTTAACACAGTGTATGTATGAATTTCCTCAAACTTCTCAAGACTTTAAAATTGTCAACGTGGACAAAGTTATCTACTTTCTTGCTCTTTTTGTGCTGATGTGTACTTATAATGCTTCTTTTTGACAAACTGGTTCCTTTTTGGGGTTGTGATTTTCTTTTTTCTTTCCGAAGGAGAACTTTTGACCACTGAGGAAGCAAGAAATCGCCAGAGGCTATATGACAAAATTTCAAAGAGTAGCCACTTTTCGCCTGCACTCCTGGTTGTGAAGGAGCACCTTCCATCTGGAAATGCGTGTATGAGAATCAACATTGATGCTACCAGTATTGGCAATATTGCCCGCTTCATTAACCATTCCTGTGATGGTGGTAACCTTTCTACATTGATAGTGCGAAGTTCTGGAGCTCTGCTACCCAGAGTTTGCTTTTTCTCTTCCGGGGTTATTTTGGAAAATGAAGAGCTCGCTTTCAGTTATGGGGACACTACAGTTAACTCTACAGGCTCTCAGTGCTTTTGTAGTAGTGCTTGTTGTTCTGGGATCCTTCCAGCAGAGCACACATGATGTAGTAAGGTAGCATTTTATTGCTTTAAACGTTGTGGTACCTTTATTCTTCGGCTTGTATTTAAAAAAATGAGGTCAATGCATGCCACTGTCAAGTTCAGCTATAAAGAATATGGCTTTGAGCGTAAAATGTTGTAATCTAGAAAAGATTGAAGAGACCATTGAAGGGAGGGGATGTGGTGGAATTGAAAGGCTCCTTCACTCTTTAAAATAAGTCTCGAGTCTGAGTCCTAGTAATGGAGTCCTCTTCGGTACGAAACACTAAATATAGTAGGCTTTCTACGGTGCTAGTCTGGATTAATGGGTATCAAAAATCAGATGCATGAAGCAAAAGAAAAGGGGAAGATCAAATTTTATGATGTGATCTGACAATCATATTACATAAATTGCTTGAGGATATAGAATAACGTGTAGCTCAGATCAAGGATTATTAAGTGAGTAAAATAGTTTACTGATTAAATTGACAAAAGATGCAGCTTGGATCACACTTGGTTCCATCTCTGGTTATCTAAGGGGAGGGATAGGTGGGTCCAGGGCCCTTAATAGGATTTATTTTTTTGTAACTAACTTAATATTTAAGCACTAAAAATTATAAAGGTTGATAGTGTGATACAAGAATACATAAATTTAGTAAATTGACACAGATTTAATGAACTCCAAACTTAAACAGCTAGCTTTTTAGAGCTGACAATGGCTAACGATTAAATTTTTAATCAACTTAAAAAATTATAAAGTAATTAAGTAAGAAACTATAAATCATAAATAGAAAAGACTTGTATTAAAATATTTTATTAAAATATAATTTTTAGTACTTATAAAAAGAAAAGACTTGTATTTTGATAGTCTATTAAATATATATAAAAAAAATTAGTACTTATATAATCCCAAAGTATGTAGCAACTATGTAAGACAATTCTTAAATAAATTCAAGGCCAAAGCTTCTAAGTTTATTAATAGAAATTTCAAATCACACACACACAAGCACCTAAAGAAGAACACCTAATCTACACAGCCATCTTCTAGGAAGGGTTCCGTAAGAGCTAGACCTCTAAGCAACTAATTATAAATTATCATACTAATAATTGTCACCTATAAAGAAAAAAAATTGTTGCCTATAAAGATTTTTCTCTCCAAGTAGAGGGATCAGGCAGGGAGACCCCCTCTCCTCTTTCCTATTTATTTTGGCAATGGAAGGGCTTAGCTTGATGCTGGTAAAGGCAAAACAACTACAATGGGTTGATGGCCTTACTGTGAATAACGTACAATTGTCTCTGTTTCTCACTTTTTGCTGATGACACTCTTATATTCTGTGCAGCAGAGAAATCACCAGCCCTATACCTAAACCTCACACTTATGCTATTTGAGGCTATGTCTGGTCTTCACATCAATATGTCAAAAAGTATCATCTACCATATGAATGACGTATCAGAACTGAATATGCTAGCTGAGATCTGTAATGGTGCGATACAAAAGTTTGAAAAGAGGCTAGCCTCTTGGCAAAGACAATATCTATCCTTAAGAGGCAGGTTTATCCTTATCAATGGTGTCCTGAACAGCATACCAACCTATTTCATGTCACTCTTCCCTATAGCAGCCAAAATCCAAAATCAGTTAGACAGACTCGGGAGTACCTTCTTATGGGAGGGTAACAGTCTTGCTACAAATTCCATCTAGTGAAATGACCTAAAGTCACTTCCAAAACCATTGGGTGGACTGGGAGTGAAGGATCTGGCAGCCCACAATAGAAGTATGTTAATGAAATGGCACTGGAGATATAATTTGGAAGATCCCAGGCAATGGAAAGATGTCATCACAGCAAAATATGGAAGTCACTCTAACTGGACATCCAATTCAGTCACAATACCTCATGGCAAAGGAAGAGTATTTGAGCTGCAGCCAATCAAAACTCCAGTATTGCATAGAATAGAGAGAACAACACCCAGAGCCTTCTCTTGAGTAGACATCTTCAAGATTGGGAAGTTGAAGACTTAATGACCCTCCTGAACTCTTTGCAGAACTTTACAGTGAACAATCACAATGCAGACAGGCAAAGTGGGGTAGCTCAAGAGAAGGGTCATAATCAGTCAAGTCAGCCTATGCCCTTATGTGCTCCAGTAAGATGATTGATTTATGGCCTTGGAAGCTGATTTGGAGAAATTGACTCCCTACCAAAGTGATGTGCTTCAGCTGGACAATCTTAAAAGGAGCATGCTTGACTCAAGACAACCTCAGCAGTAGAAAAATCCAATAGTCAATAGATACCACATGTGTCAATCCAGTTTAGAATCTACCCCTCACCTCTTCATTCACTGTCCAGTTGCAGCAGATATTTGGTACACGTCTTTAACATTATCTAGACAGCAATGTGCTATGCCTTGCAAAGTCACAGACTTTTATGATGGTGTCTCAAGAAAGTTGAGAAAGCCGTCAAGAAAATCTGGAATATGGTACCTGGATGTATTTTTTGGTGTTTTGACTTGAAAGAAACCACAGTTGTTTTGATGGTGTTTCAACGCCTATTAGTACTCCGAAAGGCAGATGTTTAGCTACCCTGTTTAGTTGGGCTAATCTTTCCCATGTAAATAACCCAACTTATTTTTGGAATTTGTCTATTTTCCAGAGCTCCTTTTTGTAATTTATGCATCTTCTTCATGCCTTTATTGATATCTCACTATATGGATATTTTGGTAATTCAACTTTACAACTTTATGCTCTTCCCAGTTTTACATTTATTTAGAATAGTATAAATATGATATATGATATAGATTGAATGAATGTATCATGTATCAAATAAAATATTGAGTTCATTCAACAGACAATCACTACTGCCTCTGGTCCACTTTGCTTGTCGTTTTTACTAAAAATAAATGGTCCAAGATAGCATGCAAAAAAAAGAACATGACATGTAAAATAGACTGGAGGGAGTACCCTACATATCCAGGGGACACATTGGAATTTGAATCACCCAAAATTGAACAAGTGGAGAGAAAAATAGTGGACAAATGTAGAATAAACCTATGACTGCCCAACAACATTCAAAATCAAATATTCCTTTTTCGTACTTCAACTAAACATCTATTGTCCAAAGGCCAAGCTACTTTGTAAATCAATGGGCTACTCGAGTGCAAAAATAGTTAAAGATGTTTAGTTACTAGTAATTGACATGGTCTCTATTGAATGACAAGTTGGCCTGAAGGTTGTAGAGGTGAAATTGGAGAGGCATCACTACTATGATAATCATCCTGAACTTGAGCTGCAAACTGCAAATTCCATAGCAAATCCTCCATCGATGGCCTGTCCACCGGATCCTCATACAAACACCTGCAGCACATCTCTACCATCGTCCTCAATGATTCACTTGAACATGAACTTCTTCTTATTGCTACATCAACCACATTCACTCCATTGCCCGTCTTGCTTACTTGCAACTAGTACACCAAATAACAAGAAGAAATTAATGAGCCAGAACTCTAAAGATAAGTAGTATAATTTGCATTAATAATACCTCAGAATCATGAAAAGGCACCAATAACTACATAACATTCTTCTTATTTGAGTTTTGATAGATAACTTTAGAGTTTTTGCATCTAGAGGAAATGAATGATGTGTACATTTTAGCCTCTGTAGTTTTCTGGATGTGCATCTTATTGCAGCATTCAAATGTTCACAGCTCCAGCTGAAGTTTTTTAATTTGCCATGTACACTCTCTGAGCTTATTCACTTCGTATTTCACAGAGCTATACAAAGGTAATGAAAAAGAGGCAGATGATAAGTGTGTATATGGTACCTGATTTCGTAGGAGTAGGATGTCATTTTTGGTTTTTATCGGTCTCCCTGTAATGATTTCCAGCAGTATAACTCCGAAGTCATACACATCCAACTTCTCTTCATATTTTTCCCTATAAATCAGTTTAGGTAAGAATTAAAGTATGTCCATGCTTCAGAATCACTAAATAATACAATATTTTCTGAATTTGAGTGAAAATGCATGTAAATAATACAGTAAGTTATAAAATGTCATAGAATTCATTTATACAATGCTGCTCTGATTAGACAGTTATTTGTACACACCTCTGGTTATAACCAACTGGAAAAGTTTGACAGTATTCCTGCAAATATGCATAAGTTAGTATTGTGGCATATATATGAACTACTTTTGCTAGTGTGAGTAGAAGAATGACATGAACTTTGGAAAGTTGGTAGTCACACCTTGCCGATATTCTCCGACAGAACAGGCAGATTGTAGCTGCTAATTTTGGTGACAAGGTTCTGATCCAGCAAAATATCGGTTATCTTCAAATTATTCGAAAAGAGGCCAGGGATAATTCCATTATGCAAGAACTGTAGGCCCTTTGCTACCCCTGTAGCAGCTGCTATACGTTGTGTCCAGGTTAGTTTCCGTCTAGCATGTTTATCTGCAATTAAGCAACAGAGAGCATCAAATTACTGAAGCACATTTACATCCAACAATAGGGAAAGGGTATATATCTGCTTGTCACGTAATTACCAGAAATCCATCTCCTTAGGGTCCCATTAGGTACGTACTCAAAGACGAGAAAAATTCTGCTGACACTTGAATCATCCGAGTAAAACTGAAAGCAGTGTCCAAGAGCACTGACCAAATGCTGATGTCTGAGCTTGGATATCAACTCTATGTGATGCATAAAATTTTGCCTAGTGTTGCTTCTTTTCATTATCTGGCATCTAATTGTCACATAGGAACCATCTCTCATCTGCCCTCTGTACATCTGAATCCAAAACAGAAAACGTTCGTGAGCCTAAGTCCTCGAGAACAGCTGGTAATATTAATAGGTCTACTCTTCAAGAGTCAAACTCATCCTTTTGTGCCAAAATGATAGAGAACAAACAGATGGCATTACTACTACAAGTCCACACCACCTCTCTAATATAACACCCATACTGATACATACTCGGTATGATCCCAAGTGGGATCTGGGGAGGGTGGGGTGGAGTGTACGTAGCCTTACCCCTTCCTTGTGAAGGTAGAGAGGTTGTTCCCGATAGATACTCGACTCAAGTAAAATATATAGAAAACAAGTGTGTAAATCAAACATAGTCGAAGAAGTTGTGGTGAAAACAATGAAGAAAAGATTAGTAGCAACAACAAAAAATAATACGATAACTGAAGCAAAGGAAAAAACCAGTAAAACTAATATCGAAGAATAAGATCGTAGAAGGGTAATAATAGCACTACTAAAAAGGGAAATTAGACAACACTCTGACCTACTAACCTTCTACCCTAATCCTCGACCTCCTTATCTTCCTATCTAGGGTCGTGTCCTCGGTGAGCTACACGTAAGTCATGTCATGTCTAATAACCTCTCCCCAAAACTTCTTCGACCTACCTCTACCTCTCCTAATACCCACTATAGCCAACCTCTCGCACCTCCTCAATGGGACATATGTGCATCTTCTCTTCACTTGCCTGAACCATCTCAGTATCGCCTCCCTCATCTTGTCCATCATGGAGGCCACTTCCACGTTGTACCGAATAGCTTCATTCCTGATCATATCTCTCCTAATAAGTCCACACATTCATCTCAACATTCTCATTTCCGCTATCTTCTAGACATGTGAGTTCTTGACCGGCCAACACTCCGCCCCATACAACATAGCTGGTCTGACCACCACTTTAAAAAACTTGCCTTCAAACTTGGTGGCACATTATTATCACACAAGACACTAGATGCAAGCTTCCATTTCATCCACTTCCAATATTCCAATATGATGTGTAACATCAGCATCAATCTCTCCATTTCCATGTATTATTACCCCAAATACTTGAAACTCCCTTCTTGGGAATGACTTGTGTCTCAATCCTTACTTCCGCATCTACCACGTGAGCTACATTACTAATATGGCCATAAGTATAACACCCAAAGAACTCAATGCTATAGCAGGAAAGAATAATAGAGTTCATATAGCATACCTGGCCATTGGGAATTTCACCCATAAAAGTAGTTGTATCAAAGTTGTTCGTTGCCGCCTCAAGTTCTTCTAGAGAGAATATTCTATAAGATGGAAGACTAAGTGCTCCTAGCTTCATTGCTTGAGTAATGTATCCTTATACAAGAAATACAAAGATATCAGGTTAGTATACTTGACACTTGGGAATTGAAGGAAAGCCCTCGCCTTCAGGCATCTAGGGCGCAGAGAGCAGATATAATTGCCCTAAGCTTCTAATTTGAACAGTAATTTGGTTATTGAGCGGAACCTTACTTGGATCTGTGAATAACTTGGAGGTATATGAAGATGATGCATCTTCTGAAATAAATTTGGTTGGGGTATTTTGGGCAGAAGCCTTCTTTGCAAGAAAAGATTTGACAATCAAGATGGTCAGGCATACGAGTATGACTCCACCAGTGATACTACCACATATGATCAAGGCAAGAATCACTTTAGAAGCATGTTTTTGTCTTTGATGCTGAGGTAAGACACCAACAGCCAAAGCCTCATTCCGGCAAAATGAAAATGGATGTTGAGTACCATCTCCGGTTGCTAAGCAGTTATTGGAAAAATGCACAATCCGGTTCCTAGAACTAGACAGAAGGCAACTAGGTAATGATCCTGTCAACAGATTACCAGACAGATCAACAAAATCTAATGCTGTGTTACATGGATTATCTTCAAAGAGCATTCCTGTTAACTTGTTTCCTGCAACATTCAGATAAGTGATGGATGGTAAAGACAGCAACGACGGAGGAAATGGCCCCATAAAGTTGTTGGAAGAAATATCAAAATGTTCAAGCTGATAATAGGACTGAACTTTCTCAGGTATGTTTGCAGTGAATTTGTTATTCCTTAGAGCAATGCTTTCAATTTTACTTCCAGTTTGAGGAAACTTTGGACCAAAAGAGTTGTCCTCTAATTCTAAAACTTGAAGATTTTGTAAACTGCTAAGATCAGGGACATCACCACTAAAATTATTCTTCGAAAGTGAAAGTACACGAAGATTATTCAAAGCACGCAGTGTATCTGGCAAAGGTCCATTTAGTGAATTGCTCTTCAAACTCAAAACTGCCAAAACTGAAAGTGAACCAAGGCCATCTGGAATTCCGCCAGTCAACCTATTTCCATCTAACACTAAAGTTTGGAGGTCCGTTAAGGATGAAACTGTTTCGGGTAAGCCACTGTGAAAGTAATTGGAACTCAAGTCAAGTATCTCGAGAGCTGAGAGTCTTGAAAGTTTGTCAGGTAATGGCCCCCATAAACCAAGAGAAACTAATCTAAGGACTTTCAAGCTAGGAAGCTTGGCAAGCGCGTTGAGAAATGAACGAATGGAGAACTTTCTAGGTAATGGGGAAGTCCCCTTTCTCCCTATTATATGCAACTGAGTTATGTTTTCTTCGTAGCACACAACAGTAACAGTTGAACTTGGCTCAATCTTACAGAAATCGGTCTCATTATTCCAACTACTCAAAGCTGTTGGATAGTTCAGAAGATGTTGAATTCTCAAAAGTGTTTGCACTTGAGAAGATTGTAATTGCTCTGAATATCTGATTGAGATTAGTACCAAAAACAAAACCAGAAGCTTTTCAACTCCCATTTCTTTTCCCATCACCACAATACTGGCACAACTCTTTATGATACTAATGAAAATTTTCTGGAGAATGCCTGCACAGTTCAAACTTAGTTATTCAATAAAATTACACTATGCAACTTAAAGATAAAAACAAATTCACTTCACTCGTTAACGGAGTAGAGATTCTTGAAAGGTCATGAGAGCTATGGAGGCTTTACCTGGTTCATAAAAGAACTTTGAGCAACTTCAAGACAACATCAACTTCTCTTCATCACAGAAAATTTACACCAACTAATAATGAACAATCAAGTTAAATTTCTGTAACTTAGTTTTATTTTTGTGAGGAATAAAGTATTGATAGTTTTAAGAAGGGGAAACATCCTGAATCTTGACTAAAGATATGAAAGCAGCAAAACAATTGTCAGTTGTATAATTCAGACAAAGTTGGTTAGAAGCCATCCTCTCTTGGACACTTTAATGTAACTTTCTTTTCATTATTTTTATATGTAATGAACTACATTTCAATTTTCACTATTTTTTCTTTACTATTTCTACATGTAAAATGGAATTCCAAACATGGAAACTAAAACAATCAATTGCTGTTCAACACTGCACTTAAATTAGTTAAATGATCTTTCCAACTAGGACAGAGCTAGGTAGGACCGAGGGGTTCATCCTAATCCCTTTGGCGGAAAATTTCTCTATCTATACATGTTTAAAATTATTTTTAAGGTATATATAGTAGGTATTGAATCCTCTGTGTTTATCTCTTCATACTTTCGAACCCCTTAATGAAAATTGTGGCCTTGACACTGCTTTCCAAAGCTTAATATGACATACCATGGTGCGTTTTCTAATGATAGTTGCAGCTTAGATTAAATAATTTCCAATTTTGTCCAAAAAGATAAAGGGAAAAAAAGAGTTAAAGTTGAGCAATAAACAAAAAGAAGATGCTGAAGATAACTCCTTTATTCTTCTTTAGTGCTTTTCATTACGTGCCCATAGGAACCATAACTTGTTTTTTGTACTTTAATTCACTTATTTATCTGTTGGTGAAATTATCCATGTTTGGCACAGTTATAAATTTTATTTTATTTTTATATTTTACTCTCTCTCTATATATATATATAAAATTATTTTTTTAGATTGAAATTTATCCATGTTTATTTTAGTCTGGGTCACTCTGTTCAGAACTTTAAGGAAAGTTTTGTATTGGATGCTCATATTCCTTCACATGGTTTTGAAGCTAACATTGAGTTATGAAAAAAAAACATTTGGTAAAGAAAGGTCTTGAGTTAATTGTAGGTTGGAAAAAGAGAGTATTTAAAGTTCACCAAAGTTGTGTACATTGTAAGTACCATGAATACTTGAAATTTTAAAAAGAAATACATTGTAAGTACTTGATCACACAACCAAACTTTGTGGGGAAATAATAAAAAAAATTCATTCTTGAATTCACTCTAATTCTTCAACAACAAAAAAATGAACAAAGACAAAACCAGATGCAGTAAGAACAAGAAAAACCTTGATATTAAGGGCATCTTTGATTTATCTGCACTAATAAAGTAGTGATCCTCCAGCAAATCACACAAATAGCTAGCTTGAATTACAAATCTAACCAAGGTATCAGGCTAGAAGATGAGGCTTTTTCGTATATATACACAAAATATTAGAAATCCTGTACTGCATTAACAATTATCTTGAATGACAGAAATCAGCTGCTCCAAACCAGTTGAAAAATGTTTTTACTAGCAGTTGAACTCACTAAGTTGTTGCTCTGCTCCTTGAGCATTTCCTCTTGTGCACGAACATCACCGTCCTGAAAATAAAAACCACATTGGAATCGCCAAAAAAATAAGAAACAGCTCTTGGATGATCTTAATGAGAACTACTGGGTGGAGAATTTGCAAAGAGAATGAATACATATCCAGAAGATCCAGGCGTTTTTTAATACACTACATAGTGAGAGGAATACTATGGTGCATAGCCTCAAAACAATTTGTTAACAAATTGAAGGATAAATTTCACAGATATCCGGGGACTTTAAGGACTTCTCAATGCGATATTACTGGCCATTTGGTTGCTACTCCAAGCTCTGACTACAAAATTCATAAATGTCTCTTGCACAGAATAGTAAATTAGCTCGGTTTAGTTGGCTTGGAAGTAAGATTTGATTTTCGTATTTCCTCTAGCAAACACTGCAATCCTTTTGTTCTCTCCCCCACAGATAGCTTTTATTAGCACAATAATACAAGGAAGAGAATACACCTAAAGTTGGCAGTAGTAAGCCATCTTCCCATGAAAAGTCACATCACCTATAATGATTTTTCATTTAAATTTCATCCATTTTATGATGTATTTGGCACCAAAATCGAAATACAGGTATATAGCTTTCTTAAGTCCTAATGACCTTATGACGTACTCCCTGTATAACTTGCCAACAAGTGATGCATTTACTTTAGAGTGCAATGCTACAATCTCTTTAGAATGAATTATCTTGAGGGATGTCCAAGCATCTCTGGGCAACAAACCTTTTGCATGAATTAGTGCAATCATGTGAGGTTGGCAAACTCTATATAGATGAAGTCATGAAGTAGTCTAGTGTTCTGTTCCCTCACTTTTAATCAGTTTCCCCTCTTGCCATAAATGTGGGAGTTTGCCCAACATTCTGGAACGAAGGATATTCTTATCTTTCTTTGTTCAAATACAGGGGGTGGTAAACAAGAAGCTTTAACAGCAAACTCACAAGCAGAGAGTAAGCACGAGCAAGAGATGAAAGTGTTGGATACACATCAAGAACAGCAATAGCAGCTTCCTCTGTCACCTGTGGGACCTGCACGCATTAAAATCACTCCATTAAAATAGAGCTAATTGAGTGAATTTGTGGCTAATACAGCATACCATTTCCCAAACTTGGTGGAGGTGTTTTTACATGGAAACAGTGACCTAGTAGTACATAAAATCCATGATTATTATCAAGCAGCAAATCCTAACAACCAAAGATTTTTAAACTCACAAATATTTTATTAATAAGGAAGCTTAACGTACCTGCATTAGTTGGATGGCAAACACATCGCTAACTGTCATTTTGTCAAGATCTTCACACTTCCTAATAAATTCTTTAAACTTGGGGCAAAGCCTGGAATTAGACCGCTCATTATCCATGCATCTGTAGTACTGATTGATTCCTTGAGTAAGATATCCATACTTTCTCAGAGTCTCTCCCAAACCACTTGTTCTTTGCACATCAAATCCCTCCAAGAGCTCGGTTGTGAAACAACTAATGCAATCATGGGTAATCAGAAGTAGAAATTTAAAAACATCAAGTAAAAAAGAAAAGCTAAGATGTCTTTGCTGGATCCAACTGCATATAAAGAAACCAGAAGAAGAAAATAAACTTAAAACTTACGCTGTTTTGATGCTTTCGGCAGCAGCACAAGCATTCGGATCTCCTTCAATGACATATATCAGCTTCTTGAGTCCACACCTCTGGCATAAATCAACAGAAAACCCACTTAAGAATTATGGAAAAAGGACATTAAGAATGTAAAAAGGGAAATAATTAAGGGAATCACAATGGAGCTTGTGAGTTGTGACAATAAACTTCTTCCAAAGGATCATGACATTTCTAAGTAGAGATGTTAAGCCCATATGGTCATTCTTCTTTCGTCTTTATTATTTATTGCCCGTGGAAACTATGATACAAGTCCACTCCCCGAAACGGGAAATCGAATCAAACATTCACCCTTAGTTATTTATAGGCATCAGTAACTAAGAGAAGAAACTACGAACCACTCCCGCTCTAAGCGAAAGGTGTGGAACAATCTTTGTCACAAGAAAAAAATTGTAAACACAAGCAAAACCCAGCTCATTAAGTTCACAAACACTAGGTCCTCTTTTGGTTTCAATTGTAAAGAGTGATAATACCTACATTTCAGCATAAGCAATGCCATGTTTGGTTACATTTTTTTATATGCATAAAATTCAGCACTACTTATACAATATTATTGCTAAAATAAATACTATTTGCATAACTTATGTGGGATCCTATGCATTATTTTATGAGAGATAGGAGGTGGAAAAATAACAAGGGGATGTAGTACATGGATTAAACCAACTAAAATGACCAAATATTCCTCTTGTTTTAAACAATTCCTTTTTCAAAAACACATGTTAAATTATACATCGTACAAGAAATAATATTACTCCTCCATCCCAAAAAAATATCACATTTCTATAATTAGAAACAACTTAACTTTAAAATTCCTCCTTTACCCTTGATGAAATATTTAACCACACAAGCAGCTAAGGTTTGTTTGAGACCACAAAAATCCAAAAGTCTTCCTTTCTTTCTTAAACTTTGTGTCAAGTCAAATGGTGCCACATAAATTGGGACAGGGGAATTAAGTATATAACACACTCTGCAAAATTTGTCTCTGAACTACATAATCCCTACACACTTGAGCCAAATCCAGTAGTTGAAAATTATAATTAGTATTCAAAAGGATGTCTTATCCCCTTTTAACATTCCGTACCAGCAACTGATATTCACAGTTGATGTACGTTATAACATAATTCAAACTAAGCTGCAAGTCTATCTAATACCATAACGAGTACAAGATTGACTGTGTTCAACCCATCACTGCATCTTTTTATTTACTAGAATTTAACAATATTAACAAAAATGATCCGATGTAAAAAGGATCATTTTGAATACTATCGAATATCAAGATTCTAGCTCACTGAGCAAAAGTTAGTCCCATAACGAAATGAAGGTACAGATAAGACGATCAAGATATTTAAAAAGTACGCATATAAGTGCCTGTACTCACTCACTGTGATAAAACTAGGTACTCAATTTCCCGTTTACCATTATTACAAGATATTAAACAACAGTTTAATCCCTTTCTAGTTTTCCTTTGTTGTTGATAAGTCGTACAATTTCATTAACAGTAAATCACGCCAGTCTTAAAGGATGTGTGCAATATGTGAATGCCAAGAAATTAAACTACATTTTTGCTTTTGGACAACGACGTACACACTCATACAGATCATTAGGGCTTAGAGTCATAGGCTTAAAAGGTACATTTCTAACAGAGCAAACTGCATTATCACTAATCTTATGTCAATGTATCATGGCTGTGGAAGGCTCAGTACAATGAAAAATAATTAAAAGCTGGAAGTTACAAAAAGACGATTCAAAAATACACAAGTAAATATAACCCACAGCATATCAGATGTACTTAACCCGCCCCAAAGGAAAGAAGATGAGAAAATACCAAAAGACGCAGCTTCTGATCTCTATATCGGTTATCCCTGATTGAACTTTGCAAATCTTCAACGTTCTTCCTCTCCACAATAAAGTCAAGAACGTATTCAGTGCCAATAACTTTGTTACAAGCTAGCCAGATTGCATCACCAACAGGCAAGCGCCTAACCTATGGAAGTGCCAAAATTAATCTTACGTCTATCAGCTGCTGTGGAATATATAGGGAGCCAATAGTTTTAAAAACTATGTTGTATGCTTATTAGGGTTTCAACATTAAGCACGGTCACCAGCAGATACTATGAGACCCTAAGCTTTGTTGAGACAGTAAGTATCGCAACTACAGTGTTAATACCCTTTAAAAGTACCTTTTTCCTTTTCAATATCAGATGAGTGTGACGACCCATTGTTTACAAATTGTGCAAGTATCCTTTAAAAGTATTAATGAAGTATCTGATTCCAAAATAGATGAAATTGCTAGAAACCCTTTGCCTTATTTATATTTTGATAAATTGAAAATTTGAAACTGCTAGAAATATAAGAACGGTAAAGAAAGAAAGAAATGAAGAAATTGCCAGTCCTGTCTCCAATTATATAGTACTAGCATCCATCACCACCACAAGGTGATCCTATTTCTTCTTTTCTCTTTATTCATGTCATGGAGGGTCTTAGCAAGATGTTAGTACAGTACAAGCAGATTAGATCTTAGGTTTTGAGCGGACCGTAGAGGCCATTGAAATCTCCAAATCACTAACATTTTATATGCAGACAATACTTTGACCATCTGTGATACAGAGGAACATCCGATTTGATTTTGGGGATGATTCTACCCTTTCTGAAGCTGTCTTGGAGTTTCACATTAACTTCACCAAAGTTCTCTCTTTCCAGTAAATAAAGCCAAATATCAGTCAACTAGCCAACGCCGCAATGTCAGAACTCTTCCCACGAAGTATTTGGGCTTACAGCCTACCTCTGGGAGACAAATATAAATCAGTGAAAATATGGAATGAAGTGATTGGGAAGATGGATAAGAAGTTGGCAAGCTGAAAGCAGCAGTATATTTGATTAGGGGGCAGAATCTCTTTGATCGACAGTGTGATCAGCGCACTTCCTACATACACAATGTCTCCCTTCCTGGCTCCTTCCTCTGTTTTGAAACGATTGGATAAATTGAGATGAGACTTCTTTTGGCAAGGAAATAACCAAACTTATTCTTTTTGTCTTGTGAATTGGAAATGAGTCACTCGACACAAAAGTGAAGGAGGACTGGTAATAAGAAACTAAAGAATCATAACAGAAGCATGTTGATGAAATAGCATTGGAGATTCAACAAGGAGGTAAATGCACACTGGAGGAGTGTTTTGGTGGAAAAAAATCACACTTGGAGCCCCTGGAGCACCAAAATCTCTACAGCACCTCATGGTACCGGACTACGGAAACATATCTGAGGATATCGGAACAAATTAGAGACACGTTGGGTCAGGCTCCTCTAAAGACCTCTTCAAGGATATCTTCAGCAAATTGCAGTATTTAGTTCAACACAAGGGTGGAATCTCTTTCTCAGAAGGCATAATAGTGATTGGAAAGTGGAAGGACTATGCTTTTTGCTCCAGATGTTGAGTAATATAACCTTAGATAAGAACAAACAAACTCCATCGGTTGGAAAAGGCATCCTAAGGGTCTCTTTTCAGCAAGAAGTTATTACGGCATGTTAATTTCCACCATAAACAGGGTTTTATGACCTTGGAAAAAGATATGGAGAAACAAGGCACCTTTGAAGGTCTCTTGTTTTTCCTGGATCGTTGCTTGGGAGGCTTGTCTCACCCAAGCAAACCTGCAAAAGAGGGGATTTCAGTTTGCAGCAGATGGCCATTGTGTGAAGAGCATTCAGAAGAAGTTTTGCCACCTCTTCGGGTCACTAGCCAGTTGTGGAACATATTTTTGGTAATAGTTGACATGGGTTGACGCATGCCAAAATCCATTATTGAGTTCTTGCAAGGATGGAAAGAAATCTCTTAAAGACTTGGAATACTAACCTCTGGCCATTGGGTGAACTATCTGGCTTGAAAGACATAGCAGAAATTTTTTAAGGCAAAAGAGAAATATTTACAGCCTTAAGCAGATATGATTTCTTGGTAGCTTTTGGTTCAATCTGGTGTTGCACTTGACCTAGATGCAATGCTAGACACCACAGAGGATGCAAAAAAACTGTAGTTATTCCTTATTCACTAGCTAAGTGCAAAGATTATTTTGAGAAAGGGCTTAGTGCAAAGATTTACTCATAAGAAAAAAGCATCTACAACTTACAAAAATAAGCATGGAACACATGGTGAGAATTTTCAAATAATTGAAAGCTAACCAAAATAAAGTGTTTTACAATTACTTATCTCACATAATTGCTCCTGTCTCAGTTAATAGAAGAAAGCACAAGAAAAGAGAAACTTAAAGAGGAAAGATTGCAAATGCTTACATCTATTTTAATTTTAAATTGTGTGCTGATGTTGTCAACTATCTTCCTGGATCGTGACCTGAATAACGGCATAAATTTCAATGAGTCCACAAGAAAATAAAAAAATAGCCAATTAAACATCCCTTCAAAAATAGACAAGTACAAGACAAAAGTTAAAGATCTTCACATCAAGGATGTCTTTTTACTGCATTTGCTAATTTTCTGGTCATCCTGGATTTGTTCTTCTCTTTATTTTGCGGGCACAGGCATGGGGGAGGGGTTGCATTTGGGAAATAAAAAGGAGAGCTGAATGACTACAACTTTAATGATATCGTTCTCATGTCTCTATTTTTACTTAACAATAGCAGATGAAAGCAGCATGCTCTAGACATTACTGTATCTGAATGGTTACTCCCTTAATCAGCAAAGTTTCAGGGATATATGAAATAACCAATAATCTGAGGACAAATCAATCTTTGCTTTCTCTGATCAAGTAAATTGTTATATATTCATACAGATATCCTTTTAATATGCAGAATAAACAGAACTTGATCAGGAAAAAATTAGGTTTTTTTTTTTTACTTCCATATTAGCACAGCAAGGTAGCGATGCTGCTAGATCACCTTTCAAATTAGCGGCAAGTTAAAAAAACAGCTTTACTAAGGTACAATCTGTTTACAGAATTTAGTGATACGGAGAGTCGAATATCTGGCATGTCAAAGCGCACCATTGCAGAAAAGCTGGAAGAAACTTGGAGCTGGATCAGAATTGCTTTTTATTTTCTTTTGAAATTGGTAACATTGGAGCGGATCCGAAATTTAATCCATAAAGATTGCCATCTCCAGAGCACCAGGTATACAGTTGAATGCCGATATATAAGATTTTTAAACAAATAGGATAAGTGACACAAGGCTTCAGCAGATAACCTGAATATGGCTTAGTGAACTTTATATCACCGCATTTCTGGTCTGAGCACACATGAGAAAAAGAAATAAATTGTAATAGTGCTTAGGTAAGTGGTAAACCATCACAATAATACTGGGTTTTTATATATGGTGGTCACTTCTGGGCATTTTGCGCACACTTCGACTATTTCACCGAGCATCTGCTGGGATTTAAACCTTGGTCACCGAGGTTTGCACACACTTAATTGACCACTAGGTCACACCCTCAGGTCTCAAGTGTCACAATAATACTGACGGTAAACTAAAATTGCTGTCAAAATTGAACAAACTGAAAAACTGTTGTCAAAAATGAACAAACTGAAGCCTACTTACCCTCTAGAAGTAAACTGCTCCCGATCATCTAATATCAAAACTACTTCATAAACATCTTTAAATTTCTCTCCATTGGCTAATGGCGGCGCCGCCAAGAGATTGGATCTAATTTCCAGACATGGTATTTGCTCATCAACAACCTGAACACACAATTGAACGAACAAATTAAAAACAGAAAACAACCTAATTTTTCTATGCATGTTTTTAGTCTTCAGTAATACATCTTAATGTGTCATTTAACTCAGATAAAAGATAGTATCACTCTGCACTTACAGTGGATGAACAAGCTCTCAAAGCATTCGAACAATGTGCAAAATCAGCACGACAAGAAGACTTTGCACTATTTACTGTTCCATTGCAAGTAGACTCGAATAGTCTATCTTCAACTCTAGTACTGCCAACTTGACCTGGGCATTGAGAAGCACCAAAGTCATGAAAAAGGACAATTAATTATAACGGTTTTATTCAGCACCTCTAACAATCCAAACTATGAATTCTTAAATCTTAGTATCAACAATATAATCAACATGAACATATCTAAAGGGAGTCAAGAAACAAACCATAAACTTGATCTTCTCGAAGACGACACAGAACAGATGGCCAGAGTAACAATATATCTTTGTTCTGTGATGTTTCTAACACTTCAGAGTAAGCCTGAATTACTTGTTCCTTGGAGAATCCCATTTGAATAAACTACAAGAACCTAATCAACATCAGATGCACAGAACAAAAAACAAAGCACAAATTGATAATTGAATAAGTTCAACAAACGCCAGCATTACTTCAAAAAGACCTAAAAGAAGAAAATGAAACAACTTTGAAGCATCGTAAAGTAGAACTCAAGGAACATCTTTCAATGGAAATAAAAGAAAAAGTTGCTGAAAGCAAATATTGTGTATAATAGAATAGGCTAGAGATGTCGTATCACTGACTGGATGCATATAGATACACAGCCTTTTCTTTCTACCCTCCCAAAGAGATAATCAAGGATAAGGACTGTTATCAAATATTGGACCTTTAGATCTGCTTGGAGGTACGCCTAATATAAAGATACTACAGTAATTTGGGTGAATCTTTCTAAGATCACAGAAACAAATATTTATTCAGTCCTTTACCAGTTTCTATGAGAAAACACAGTACTAAAAAATCAACAAGTCCAAGACTTGAACAGGTGGAAGGACTTACTAAGTGGTGAAAATATAATAAGGATTGAATTCTTTAACGCATTCAAACATAATTTTTGAGTGGAAAAAAAGGGGATATCTGGATGGTCAACGCTTAGAAAACAACTTTTACTGCCTCTGCAGCAAACAATAGCCAAAACAGACTTAATAATAGCAGGATACATGAATTGCTTTACTTAGTCTAATCTAATATGGTAGTGGCAATGATGCTGCAGCCATCACCTTAGACCATAAAAACCGCATAGAACATGAACCAAATTTGGCAACTAGCAAGCATTAAATAAAGCGCTTTGATATTTACATATTTATGTTTATCTTGAAGACTGATGAAAGCAATAAATCCAAAGTTGTACATTTAAAACAGAAATAGTACCCTGTCAAGAGATTCAGATGGAATGACATTCATTTTCTTTTTGCCAGTCGATTGAGATAATGGCACTGCCCTTTCTCTCACATTGTCAGATGATTGAGATAATGGCACTGCCCTTTCTCTCACTGAAGTAGTAAGTCGAACTTCCATATTTGATAATTTGCTAGATGTCGCCTTATCTGGCTTGTCCCTTTTATTCAAATTCGAAAATCCAGTCAAAGATGCCGATATTTCTTTGGAATCAGCAATTCCTGACCTCAAAAGACACTCCTGTGCAATCTCTTTGCCTTCTTCTGTCAGCATATATCTGCACTTGTTGACAAAGGATGCCTGGTTTATTACTAAGTAAAAAGATCAGGAAAATAAATTGATTGAGCATGCAAGGATACACACTTGCATAGCAACTAAAGCACAATATGACTGTTTATAAGATGATGGTTCATGTAATATGGCTGCAAAGTAGTGCCTTTATACATCTACACAGTTAGCAGGGTAGATCTCGATACATCTCATTTTATGAATGGGTGCAATTGATTCACCATTAGGAACACTATTTACCCCTCACCTCTATAACCAAGAAAAGCTCTTACGTACACCTCTCATGTGTATGATTTTTTTTTATAAGATAAATAATTTTGTTAACAATCGTGGGAACCTTGTATACAAGCCATATACCAAAAGAAGAGAATCTATAAAAAAAATAGAAACCTCGTAAGTACACCAAAAAGAAACTAGAGACAGAAACTACTTTGCACTTTTACAAAAACTTGCTTCAGCCCTTCAAAGATGCTTTCTCTATTTCCAAATAACCCACATGATTAGGGGGACACACTCCATGGCCTTGGGCTTCTCTTCCCCCTCATATGAGTCCAACTTTGCAAACCCTACTTCACTGTGCCAAGCATCACACATTGCAACCCAAACAAGTTAACAGCCACCCTCCATAATAGATAAGTCACTTTGCATAAAATGATCTACATATTTGCCCAGACTTTTGCACATAAAGCACCAACTAATATAGGTGATAATCCTCTTTCTCAGATTTCCTGCTGTTAAGATTAATGTGATAGGAATTACTTGATGATAAACATAAGGTCAATTAAGGGTAGTTAAGTAAATAGGAAAGTTAGTTGAAGGTTGTTAGCTTTACTGTTAGTCGGTTAGGAAACAGTAATGTGCATATTATAAATACAACTACTGAAATAATATTCTCTCTTCTTCTTCTTCTCTACAATGCATCTCTGATTAATTCATCAATGGTATGTTAGAATTGTTCATAATCAACATGGTATCAGAGCCCTACACCCACATTTGTGAGGTCGATTGAAGCTATTTGTGCATTCTCAAGCTTATTGAGCTTCATCAATGGCGGCTCCTAAATTTGATCACAATCACGCTCTGTTTTTGCACCCTTCTGACACCACTGGTACATCTATCATTCCGATGCAGCTAACTGGATCCGATAATTACTCAATTTGGAGCAGGGCCATGTGTATTCAATTGCTTGGGAAGAACAAGCTTGGGATTGTCGATGGCAGCTTGAATAGGGAGGATTTCGGAACAGAGTTAGGGCATCAATGGGATCGATGTAATGCCATTGTTCAAGGCTGGATCATGAATTCTGTTACTTCGGAATTGCACACAGGTATCGTTTATGCGACGAGTGCGAAAGCAGTTTGGGAAGATCTTAGGGAGCGTTTTGATAAGGTGAATGCTTCAAGGATTTACCAGTTACATAAAGCTATTGCTACTACTGTTCAAGGTACTGACTGCATTCCTACTTATTTCTCCAAATTGCGAAATTTGTGG
>JAJOOS010003669.1:0-23925 GCA_029582725.1 Solanum chiquidenum
AGGGGTGAAAAAAAAGAAATTTTGAAGTTGAAAATATTTTTTAAAAATAAACTTAAATTTTTTTTGGGGGTGGAGGGGCTGGTAGGGAGGGTGGGTTGGGGGCTGGTAGGGGGGGTCGGTCGGTCGGAAGAGAGTTTTGGAAAATGTTTTACTTAAGTTTTGAAGGGAAGTCATTTTCCTTAAATTTGAGGAAAATGAGTTGATTTGAAAAACATTTTCCAAAACATTTAATCCAATCAAACATGAGTAGAAAATGTTTTCCTTCATACCAAACACACCCTTAATTTCTTCCTTTGGTAAATGATTAATTGACAAAAATGAAGAATTAAGGCATTGCAAACTCTTTTTTTTAGTTTTGTGTATTTTTACAGTAGAGACTTTTACTTTTACACAAAAAATATTTTAATCGTAAAAGAAGAAGAGATCTTCTTTCCTCAAATTTATAAGTATAAATATGGCAACATGTCACAGTGTAAATGAATGGAGCCGTCTGTTTGTGTAGAATTTTGGACATACGTAAACAAGTACTAGTAAACAACTTTCATATTGGACAAGTAAAATATTTAGTAACAACAATAATATCATTTATCAATATAGTTTCATAAGTCAAGTTCAAAAAATATAAAATATATATAGTTTTCACCTCTACGTTTTTTAGACAAATTATTTGTGAAATTAACTAAGCGATATATGAATTGATCTAGATCTAGACGACAACAACCATTCTTCGAATTTCAATTTACCTTTCAAATGGTATAGAACTACTCACATCTAAGTTAAATAGTAAAAATAGTAGATAAATACAATTTTTTTTGTCCACTCGTGTGCGGTGTTCATATTGAAATTCCAACTAAATTTGAATCACGCACGGCAAGAATCAAGACCCATTTGAGAGTGGCGGCGTAGCGTTTCAAATATGATTTTTTTCATACCTAAAGCTCAAATTCAAGATTTTTTTATTAAAGATGGAACAATTTCACTGACCCAAGTTCATTATACAATTTTTTTTTCTTCTTATTATCATGGTATGTGACAAGAGTCCGAAATCAAAAGGGCAACGATTTTTTCGAACATTTCAAAAGGGCAACTCAATTAATTATGAAACCAAAAGGGCAACAATTTTTAACGCCGTGTAAATCAGGTTTTCTAAAACGAGACTCAAATTCCAATGAGCCTTGTAAGGCTCAACCGCCAATGAGCCTTGCAGGCTGTTATTTTATAAAAAAATCTCGTTTTATTTTCTTATTTGTTAAAAGTCTAATAATAATAATAATAATACATAGCTGTTGATATGATGTATAAAGATAGTTTAGACCTTATTGCTAGCCATTACTTTGTGGCTTTTCAAACGAACTGAACCCAATAGTTTAGACCTTATTTACTACTTAGTTGATATTTTTTTTATGTGAAATTATAATTTGGTTTATTCACTTGCAGAATGATAAAATTCAGCCTTTCTAGTCATACTTTATTTTGGTGGAAATGCCCTATTGATGAATATGTTGAAAACATGAGAAAAATTATACTTCATATCAAGGTTAAAAATAATAATATACTCTTTAAATAATTTATAGAATATCTTATTTATATTAAATTATATGTTAATGATTTACATCTTATTCCAGGATGATATGTCACAAAATCAAAATGATGATGAAGTTGGACCTTCACAACAATATGTATGTTGTTATAATCGACAAATTTTCAATTTTGACATTTATAAAATATTAATAGAATTCATGTCACTCCCCAAACTCGGGGGGCGCAACTAGATCCTAATGCCAAAACTCAGGGCCGAGCCGACCCTGCTGAACCATTTGCTACTAGCACATGGCAACCACACATACAATCAAGAAAACAAACCAGTATATCTCGGCTAAAAACTAAGCCCTCGACCGGCAAGGCCCCTGTCAACTGATCTATAAAAGAAACAGCTACTCCCAGGAGATCATATAAATAAATAGCTAACTAGCATAGAAGTTCTGATTGGGCCGTCGAGACCACCATGATATCTATACCAAAATTAAAAGCAGGTATATATCAATACAATACATCAAACAACTCACAAGCTTCAGCAAACTAACAACATAGGCCAGTATGGCCATAACGTAGCTATACACCCCACACACTAGTCTGCAAGCCTCTAAGAGTAGTAAAGATTAGCGGGACAGGGCCCCAGCCTACCCATAAAGATATATACAACAAAAGGTAACAAACCTCTCAACTCTGGCAGCTCCGGAGGAAAGGGGCTAGCCAAACGAATAAAAGTTAATCCTGCTGCTGAGGAGGTCTACTCGGTTGTCTGTCAGGACCTGCATGCATGAATGCAGTGCCCCCAAGGCAATGAGGGGTCAATACTAAATAATGTACAGAGTATGAAAGGCAGTAGACTATGATGATGTATCCTGATATACTAGAATAATCTGATAAATAAATCAAGGATAAGATAAGTGTACTGACCTGCTCCTAAATCTAAACTTATCAAAACTAATAAAATAACAACCTAACCAAGCTCCCACAAGCTCAGTAGGTACAAACAACACACAAGACCACCTACTCAGGCCCCCATAAGCCCGGAAGGTGCCGATCAACTTATATACCCTTATCGATAGTCCCCTGGCCCCGTAGGCAGTCACATTGCCCTCTTAGGCATTAATATAGCCCCGTAGGCAGCACATAGCTCTCTTAGGCATCAACATAGCTTATAAACAACTCATATCCATCTTAGGCAACAACATGGCCTTGTAGGAAGCACATAGCCTTCTTAGGCGTCAATATAGCCCTGTAGGCAACTCATTAGGCATCAATATATCCCCGTAGGCAACTCATAGCCCTTTTAGGCATCCATATAGCCCTGTAGGCAGAACATAGCCCTTCTAGGCATAGATCACATTCCTGCAACTAACCACAATAGCCCCAAGGGCAACAATAACAATCCAATCACTAAAAGCGAGTAATTTAGTTATAAGCAACCTATACAAATAGCCTCTAAGTCGTGTTCAACATAGGAATGCTACTAACTGAATACGAATCCCGACAAGGGAGAATTATATCAACTCGAGCAGCCAATAATCAACAATAATGGCTCAAAGTGTAACAAGGATAACAACCCAATTACATTTCTCCTAAGCTTTAAGGAAATATGCCGTAAGTAGGGAATAACCTTAACATACCTTTCCAATGAACGCTCGAAAGATCGTAGTTCCTTCACGAAAGTTGTTCCTTATGTCCTAAGCTTCGCAAACACTATATACACAACTGGTACGCACCTATAAACAATTCATAATTATTCTTAAATCGGCAGATTTGCCATATTGCCCCAACTTGTCGAAACGCCCGTAGAAATTCATAAAAACAACCATAAAAGGGTCCCGAGATGATTACCTTAGTTAACCAAGTGTAAACCTTGAAGAAACACCAATAACTACAAATTTATATCTTCAAAAACCAGCTCCAAACACAGTTAATAGAAGGGAAAAATGATTGCCACGGGTAGGAATTACGTTTCTAGGCATGGGGGCAATGTTTAATGGTATAAATCATCAAAAACTAACCTTCATCATGCTAAAACTCCATAGGAACCCTCTCTAAGATTTCTCTTTGATTTTGGAACTGAAATGAAATGTTTTCATGGCTTAAAACGTTAAATAAGCCGACATACCATATTTTTTTACCCGACCTGGATTCGACCCGGATTCTGCCCCGGCAGTCCCTAGTAAAACCCTCATAACTTTTTATTCTGATGTCGGTTTGATACAAGGTTTTGTGTGTTGCAAACTAGACTCGTAGGCCTTCGATTTAATGGGTGATAGACCTTCTAACTCTTTATATATTGGGAGAAAACATCCAAGACATTTGACCCAAAATTTAGAAAAAATTTTAAAAAGGAACTTACGATAACTTTCGCCAACTTTTATTTTGCCACTTACTTAACTTCAAAACTTGAGATACAACCCTTGAACACTTAAAATATGACATACCACATCATTTTTAATTTATTACTCACCTTCCTTGTCTTTTCACGAAGATACGAGTTAATTTAGACGTTTTGAAAAGTCGGGGTGTTACAATTCAATAATAAATATAATTTTGCAGGACATCAACAACCCTCGAAGAACAACAAGGCCACACGTACCCACCACCTGTGGAACCGGTAGACATAAACAACAACAACAACCGCATCAAGACATACGATAATCTCTAGAAGTGTTGTCTTTTATATTTTCTATCATGTCCCTTACAAATTATATATATATAATTGAAATTTTCGAACTCCAACATATATGCATGGTTCATGTTTACTATAAATATTAAAATGTTATTTTTTTTTTACCTTGATATGAAGTATAATTTTTCTCATATTTTCAACATATTCATCAAAAGGGGATTTCCACCAAAATATAGTATGACTAGAGAAGACTGAATTTTATCCATCTGCAAGTGAATAAATCAAATTATAATTTCACATAAAAAAAAGTTGAAGAAAAAAAATATCAACTAAGTAGTAAATAAGGTCTAAACTATTGAGTTTAGTTCGTTTGAAAAACCACAAAGTAATGACTAGCAATAAGGTCTAAACTATCTTTATGCATCATATCAACAACTATGTATTATTATTATTTTTAGACTTTTAACAAACAAGAAAATAAAATGAGATTTTTTAAAAAAAATAATAGCCTGCAAGGCTCATTGGCGGCTGAGCCTTACAATGCTCATTGGAATTTGAGCCTCGTTTTAGAAAACCTAATTTACACGGCGTTAAAATTTATTATCCTTTTGATTTCATAATTAATTGAGTTGCCCTTCTAAAATTTTCAATTTTTTTTTTGCCCTTTTGGTTTCGGACTCTATGTGACAATGTGTTAATATAACAAACATATATATATATACCACTAACATAATATATTTGGCAACCCATGTGGTGAATAGATGAGTGGACACGTCATTGATAATAGAGTTTATACCTTGCTTGTAAGAAGAGTAGGAAAGGGGTCCATAAATGTCTCACCCCACATTCAAAAGCGGGTCCACAAATGGAGTGCTCTTTCGGTTTATCCGCTCATTTTGCTAAGTGGGCCCAAAATATGGTCTTTATCGACGACCCAAATATTCTCCCCTCCAACTACTTGTCACGTCAGACATAGACTCATCTGACGTACAAAAAAATCGTTATCAGAATCAACGGCTCACATTCCCGCAACTAAATATCAACAAAATCCCAGCCGTCCAACCGCAATTCTCTAATGTAACCAATCAACCTCAGATACGACGAGAGGGAGTTGTAAACACCTTCACTTTCAACTCAAAAATTGCAAGTTCGAGTCACCAAGGGAGCAAAAGATAAAAAAAGAAAACCTCAGCTACTCGAATCGTTTGCTCAGATATGTACACTAATTACTACTCTTTGTTTTCCCTGTGAGAATATAAATGATATTTTCAAATGTACAATAACAACAATATGATCTCACGAGCAAGATGGAGTTTGAGATGTACGCAGAGTTTATTCCAATTACATTTACAAAACAAAATAACTATTTCCGATAGACTTTCTTTCCGTTTAATATATACTAAAAACATATAGAACTATCTTAAACTCATCACATGTATTGGCAAAAGTGGTATAGTTGTCACCGACGATTTATAGTAGGAAGAAGTTTAGACACTACTTAGTAAGTAATTTATAATTAGCAGAGGTGCAAGTTGTACAATTGTACACCCCACAGCAGGCCCCACGGGGTGCCTTTTTCTTCCTTCTTATTCACAATCTCAGCACCCATTTTCATTCAGCTGCATACATAGCTCTCTCTCCCTCACTATCAATTAAAGTCTATTATCCACTTATAAGAATATTTAAAAGAGTCGAAGCAAGGAAAAAAACTTAGGAAATATTAATTGTTGTGTTGCATTTGGAAGAATTTGCATAGATTGTAGCTATAGCTCTGGCAATTGAAAAGAATTAATGGGGATTACTTCTCTACAAGTTTGCATGGATTCATCTGACTGGTTACAGGTATGTTGAATTTTATTCAATTCCATGGCACATTTATTTTCTTAAACTTTACTATATATGCATGTGAAAGTTCAATTACTTCTTTGAATAATTATATTAATTAGTAGCTACTCCCTCCAAGCAGGCGGAGATGTAGCAAGATTCATACAAATGTGTTATGACATGTATAAAATTTCCTTACTGAAAAAACGAGAAACTTCTAACACTTACATTTTTCAATTTTTAAGTACTGTTAAATAATATCTTGTTGCCACACAAATACTTAGATAACATTAACAAATAATTAAAAAAAAGTTCATTATTTCTTTAATATTTGTGTCCAGTTAAAAATTGTCAAATCAATGAAAATGCATTATTGTCCAACACAATCTACAAATCATTCTTCACAAAATCTTTGTAGGTCCTTGGGAATGCCACAACTCTAGTCTCTAGCATTGTCATGACTCATGACTTTTAAATTTTGGTTTGGAACATCTTTTACTCCGGTCTCAATTTATGTGACACGTTTATTTCTTTTAGTGTGTATAGAAAACAATTTAACTCTGAAATTGTTATTTTATAGTCATACACTTGTCTAAGATTTATTAGGTCATAACTTTTAAAAAATTATAAGAAGCCACATAAATTGATAGACGAAAATAGAGGACAAAAGAATGTCCTTAAGGGTACCATGGAACAGTTGATAAGAGTAAACTCTGACATCATGTCCCTACACTGATATATGCTTTACTTGTTTAATTTATGTCAGGGCACAATTCACGAGGATTGTGCAGGAGGAGGAGGAGGCATGGATTCTTCTTCTTCACCATCTGGTGGTGATCACATTAACAATCTAATGACATGTTCAAGGCCCATAATAGTAGATCAAAGAAGACTAAGACCACCACATGACCATTCCATCAAATGTCCTCGTTGCGACTCTACCCATACCAAATTCTGTTACTACAACAATTACAGTCTCACTCAACCTAGATACTTCTGCAAGACTTGTCGTAGGTACTGGACTAAAGGTGGCACGTTAAGAAACATCCCTGTTGGTGGTGGCTGCCGCAAGAACAAAAAAGTTTCCTCCAAAAAATCATCTACTAATACTAATGAAAGTACACCTTTATCTACTGCTACTAATAATAACAACATTCCAGAAATGCCCTTTCCTCATCACTTCATGAGTAGTACTAACTTTGGGCATCATGGTAATTTTATGCTAGAAAATCAAGCCCCAATTATTGATTTTATGGAAAGTAAGTACGAGGCTTTAGTGGGGAGTAGCAGTACTACTACTAATTCAAGATTAAACCAAGATTTATTTCTTGGGAATTGTGATAATAATAATATTGGAATGATGATGATGAGTAGTAATACTACTGGATTTGGTCATGATAATAATATTGTTGGCACAAATTATCCATTTGGAATAACGAGTACTATGGATAATAATGGGAACAATTTTGGAATGTTGTTACCATATGAAAATCATCACGAGGAAGTACAAAATATGAATGCAGTTGATGTGAAGCCAAATCCCAAAATTTTGTCATTGGAATGGCATGACGATCAATTAGGCGGCAACAAAGAATCGTCATTTGGGTATTATTCTGGTAATGGCGGCCTAGGATCTTGGACGGGTTTGATGAATGGTAATTGTTATGGATCATCAGCAACAAATCCTTTAGTTTGAAAATTAATTAAGTTTAGTGTTTCATGTTAATGCTATGAATGCAAATTAAAGAGTATTTACCTGTTCTTAATTTTGGCATAAACTCCTTTTTGGAGTGAAAGGTGTGTTTGCTCTCTCTAACTTTTTATCCATGTTGAGGACTTTTGGTGTGAAGAGGAGATCTTGTAAGAGTCCAGAGATTTTACTATTAAAATTTGCTTTTTAGTTATTCTCAAATCTTTATTTTGTTGGGCTGGAAGGTATTCATAGTTGTTGCCTTTTTGGCATGTAAATTTGTTTCAGATATATATATATATATCCGCAAAGTTTAGTTTAATGTTTTCTTAGTTATATTTTATGTGATATTCTCTCTTTCTTATAATATTCGTCTGATTCAAAAAGTTAATTAAGATACAATATGATATTAGAAAACAATTTAACTATGAATTTCTCAGTTTATTATAATTGCAAAAATATTCTTCTTCTCTTGAACGTTATGCCTAGGCTGAGTTAGGTAAATTGAAATGTGAAACGGATGTATAACTGTGTATAGTATCCTTTCCTCCGGTATTCTTCATTTTAAGTTATTTGAATTTGATATTGTTGGAGCTTCATTGTTTAAAAAAAACAGTCCACTTTGATTATTCAAATATAAAAAGTATAATTTAACTAAGTTTGATATCCCAATTTTTGTACATGATCATTGATTAAAAAAAAAAAAAAAAACTACTAATCGTATCCTAACTTAATTGGGAGGGGTTCAAATAAGTATAAACAAGTTCAGGGATGTCTATAAGAAATGTTGTGAGGTTTGATAGGTCTCTAATTAATACATGTTGTATGATTTTTTAAAATAAGTTGATCCATTTTCGAAAATGATTTAGTCATACACGAATGAGATATAAAACTCGCGTTGTGCATGTATGATATGTGTGCCTGAATTTGTTTTACCAAAAAAAGTTTTTTGTTTTTTGAATTTCAACAATTCAACACCCACATCGATAAATTTTAATAGCCTAATTGGTTGACTATCTAAACTTTTACTTTGTTCCGAAGAGTTCAATTCTCCCACTTTGTGATTTCCTTCCCCGTTCCCCCTACCCCCAATTTGTGAAGAGAGTTTTGTATAATTATCCTTCATGTTTTAGAAGAGATAGTCTCTAGAAATAGCAAATATAATAGATATAATAAGGCTCTATAGCTATAGTTTCGATAATTGCGCTCTATAGCTATAGTTCCGTTTGCTAAGAAGACTGCAATTTGTATATTTCGCTTGCGAATATACAAATAAGGTAAGTATATACAAATTATGTATTTATACATTTAAGAATTTTTCAGAACTCCGCTTGTATATTTCGCTTGCCAATATACAAATATGATAGTTTATTATAATTTTTTCATAAATCATATACAAATAACTAGGGTAAACATATACAAAATTATGAATTTATACTATCAAAAATTGAATTATACAAATTTATGATTTATACAAATCATGAGAATAACAAAAATTGAGAAAACTATAACCGCGAATTACAATTCTCGTAAACTGTAATTATAATATCTAATATATCCCATTATCCACCGAGTTTAGAAGGTTATGATTGATCCAAAGTGTGGGTCACAGACGGATTTCTCGATTATAAAATAAAAATAAAAATATCTAATATAGGCTAAATGTTTGTTATTATGCATAATTTTCCCATTTGAGGACTCTATAATGACTTGCGCTATAAGGGGAGGGACACAAGCCCACCACAATAATGCACGAATCAGTAAATCACAATATACCATTGATTCTTAGCCCAGTAACCATTCTCTCAAGGCCCAGTTATCTCTATTTCATATTTGTGAAGCATTGGTCCTACCCAATTTTTTAAGGCCCAGATATTTATGAAGCTTTGGGTCCTTGCCCAGCATTGGCAACGGACTTATATCCAAATTGCTCGGACTCTCCGAAAATGATGCCACACTCGTGTTGGATTATTCAAAAATACACTATTTTTGAAGGATTTGACACACACCTATCGAAATTTTGGAAGAGTCCGAGCAACATAGCTTATGTCCATTCTTCTTCTTTAACAAACTGTTGAAACTTTACAATCTCAAGTTATACACATTATATAGATGAAAGCAAAGTGAGAACTTTAAACGAAAAACCTGAAATTACCATCCACTATTTCACTATTATTAGAAAAAAAATATTATTTATTGGTATCTTTAAAGAACTTTTCAGGTTTTCGATTTGCCTAGATAACTAGAGATATCAAATTTAGCATTTTTGCCTAGAATTTGTAACATGGCCAACCAACCCAAATAGAGGGTTGCTCGGTTGGTAAACATCTTCTACTTCCAATTCTAAAATTGTGGGTTCTAATCAGCAAAAAAGCAAAAAGGTGAAAACTCCTACGGAGGAATCGCAAAAAAAAACATCAAGTAAAATAACTTGGAAGTTAATTTGGGCTAATTTGGAGAAATATTGCTTATTTTGATCAATAAAAAACATAGCTTTCATATGAAATTTCTTCCTAATCTACTTTTAAACATCTTTTCCCCATCTATAAAGAAGAAAAAAAAAAATATTTTGACTTGTTAGGTAATTAAATTTCTTAAAAATTGAAAACATTAAAAAATTATTTTGAATTGGATTGATTGAATTAATAATTTTTTACTTTTTTAAATTTTATTTTAAATCAAAACCAGATAAATAAATTGAAATAGAGAGTATTGTTTAAATCCAAGTTCACCATTTCATCAGGACTCAATAAAACCTTTTGAGTCATGATCCATTTTTTGATTCTAACTCATTCTAAAACTCTCAAATATGAGACTGTCCACCTTTAATATTCACTAACATTAGTTTAAGATTAAACTTTTTTTAATAATATAAGTCCAAACAAAAAGGAAAGATATGGACCATTAGACAAAAAAAAAGGTGTAAACGAACTGATAAGCTAGTTGTCATTTGCATGCCATACATCACAGGCTTTTAAAAATATATATTATTAGATGGTTATTGATCCAAAGCATATGGCATTGATGATCCAAAACAGCTTTAATCCAAATCTCTTCATCACGCACACTTATTATTGTCTTTTCCCTTTTTAAGATATTTTGTCAGAATAATAGTTAAGATGTTTTTTATTTTGTTTCCAGATGTTCGTAGCCCGCATTAGAGCTTCGATTAAATCTAAATCATGCATTGCAAGGTATGTCATTCGGGGGTGATGCTTCCAACAATATTTTCTCTATACTTAAGGCTTAAACTCAAAACTACTGATTAAGGATGAAACAGTTTCACCACTGCACCACAACCCATATCGATTAATTATTTATAAGTAATGAAGAAAAAACACTAAAAGTTCCTTTATAAGTCAACCTCAAAGGCTCAGACCTAATAAAGCCGCCTGGCCTTGTGGTCTACTTGCATTATAATTCATCTTTACAACTCATTATATTTACTTTCTGCAGTTAATTAAACATACACAGATTTTAAAGTACAGTACATATATAAGTTATAACCATGCTTATTAATTAGAAGTAAATATTAATTAGTGAAAATAATTTAAAGCAAAGCAAGTAGGAGTACTTAGCTAGCTAGTAGTAATTTTTTTTTAGCAGACTTTCCAGTTTTTACACTATCCATTCCCTTTTTCTCTTTCGGCAAAGCATGTCCTCCGCTCTCAAGTGCTTTGTCTTCGGGGCGGAGTTATAATATTAGGTATCGAGTAGAAGTTAGATCAACGGAATACTTGAAAAGTTAAACTATACATATATATAACGTCAATCTTTTCATATAGTAGATGTTAAACTTTCTTAGTGAAAAATATTGCCTTTGCCATTTGTTAGGTATGGATTCAAACGAATCTAACTTTTTTTTGCTTAGACCTTATATCTGTATTAGGAAATCCGTTATATATGTATAAATGTATTTATCTGCGAATCAAATAATTAAAATTAGCTATGAGATGTTCAATGTGGTAATTTTAAAATCCATAAACTTCAAATCGAGTTCGACGTCTATATATAATCCTCTTGTCCATTTGACAGTTTCTTTACTTTTTGATTGAAGGAACCTGATGTTAAAGGATATGATTTGGGAAGTCTAATTTGACAAATAAAAAACCCTTCATCATTAAATAAAGCAAGATTCCATACTTGTGATCATGTACCTTCCATTATGTCACACATATGTATAGTAGTATCTCGTGCATAAAATTAAAGCTAGGAGTATATATTAATTGGAGCTCCTAATTTTCAACCCACCAAATCTTTCTTTCCTGTCATGCCCTTTGATTTTCATGTGTCTCGACCAATCTTTAACAATTGAATAATGTTGAAATATAATTAATTAATACGAGTAAGTTTTTTTAATAACTTAATTTTTTAGATGAAATGGTTACACACCTGATATCTAAACAATCAAAGGTCATAATATTTTGATATTTTCTATCGGCAATTCTAGTATTTTTAATAGTGAAATATGACATTTTATGATTGATTAAAGACACCATAGAAAGTAGAAAAATCCTCAACGTTTTTTTGATCACTTGAATATAGTCACCATTACAACCATTATCTTTATAGCAATATTATTGTGGTATCACAAAAACCCTTGTTGATTAAAGGAGTCACCCAAGTATAAAATCGTCAAAAAATATAAATCTCACTTCTTGTCGTGATATATATATAATATGAGAATTTTATACAAATCACATAGTGTTAAAAGCTAATTACATTATATTCCTACTTTTTTTAAAATTACAAAAATCTTTTAAATTTGGTGGAATTTGAATACATCCCAAAGGTTCGATATACGTCGCGTCTCGGTTTCGGATACATCGCTCAATGTCCCGATTCATTTCATCTCGGTTTCAGATACATTACTCAACGTCTCGATACATCGTGTACATCCTGTAAAGTGATGCGTCCGACTTGCATAAAGTGATGTACCTGCGAATAATAGAGAGTAAAAATTTTTGTAATTTTTTCAAATGGTAATAAATTCTAAAAAATATGATAAAATAAGGTGTGTAATTTAGATAATTTTTTCAATATATATTGCCGACATCATTCAATTGTTTAGATCATATATACGATTTGGTCCGAGTGAAAACAAGTCAAGTCACTTTATATGATGCCACTCAATAATGTTAATTAATAGTATTTGACCCTTCAATAGTTGTCTTTATTCAATGTGTTAAATATGTAAAAAGACAATGATAATTGAAAGTTTTAGCTAAATATACAAGTTAATTTTTTTTAGCCAATGATCAATTGGAAATAATATTTTTATCTATAAAAGTAGGAGTCACATCTTCGTATATTTCATTTTCTCTAAATTTCACTTATAAAATTATACTAAATATGTTATTGTATATAAGTTAAATATGAAATTATATAGAAAGACAATATGAGAATTGGTAGAAGGTCTCTAGCTACTTGTATAACTTATCAAATCATGACATGAACATGCATTCCTTTTCGAATTTTTGCACCTTTAATTTTGTTTACAAATTGCCACTTTTAAATGTAGTTTGTTAATGAGTTCTTTAATCTTCTTTGGAATTATTAAACAATATATAAATGTACTTTGGCATATGGCCTTTTCTAAGAAGATGGCGTTATCTAAATCACAAGATAATTATATTAATAGCAACAACACATAAAAAGTACCATCTTTTTTTCTTTTAATTTTCTCCTTTCTCCCAACTCAACCAAACAAGGATGAAAAGATTGACTCCTTTTTTTTTTTTTATCTTAGAAAGGCCACTTTCATTTGACTTGATTTTCAATTATTTCAATTATTTTTCCATCTTCATATTGTCCCTAGTTTTCTCCTTTTATTCCAACTACAATGGATATAATTGGTTTCTCTCTAGCTAGGCCCTTGGACTTTTATACCTAACGCTTCATTTCTTGTCCTAGACAAATTAATGAGCTCATTGATTTATATATATTCAATAACTTATAAAACAAAATTAATGATTATATCTTAGACTATAAGTAATTATTCCAATTATTGTAAGTTGTTAAACGAGGATTCATATTTTAGTTAATTAATGATGTAATGGTTACATCCCACATCTTTCTCAATTTTAAAAAAATATCTTCATCTTTATGTCAAAAATCAAATAATTACACAGAGAGAATTGTGCGATGCTATATAAAGAAATTTCATTTATCTCTTTTTATCTGATGTGCGACTCTTTAAAACTAATTTATTTTTTAAAATGAAAATAATTTAATTTGGTGGGGGCAGCTTACACCTTGCTCCATAACATGTAAAACATTCCCATCGTTCACTTCTATCTTATAAAAACACTATTCTCGACATGTCATATTTTGGGGATAAAATAGATATTCTGGCGTTCTCTTTTACTTAATTAGTTCATATATTAGAAATAATTTTTTTTCTTTGACTTGTCTACATTAACAAATTAATAGAGTACAATATTGCATAAATAGAGGACACATATTGCTTAATCACAGTAAAACGTTACTTATTAATGAAGAGGACATATCAACACCACTTACTTTGACCTATTATCGAAGATAATAGATATTTGTTGAAGATCAACAAGCTGCCCAAACTTGTCTTGTGATTTATATTGCTATTGTTCTCGTCTTGTGTTTTGGTTATCACATGACTTTATAATTGTAACTGTTTTCCTTTGTTATGCAATGCTTTTCTACATATTTTTTTCTTTCCTTTTATATGTTCTATTTGCGTTATTTTAGTTTGAAATTTTTCAAAAAACGTCCTCTCTAGCTTTGTTAGATAGTGATACGTATGAATACACATACCTACTTTTTTAGATCCTTGTGAAACTACATTGCGTATATTGATATTGTTGCCAACAAGGCTACACTTAAACATATTTAGGTAGAGGCAAACTGGTGTGCCAATTTTCTAGCAAATGAAGAACATAATCATGAAACGACTTTATACTCTAGAGTAATACACTTAAAAAGCACTATTTTTTTTCTCCCAGCAAGCTTAAGTCGTATTGCTTATAAATAATTTTAAAATCTTTATTTTTTCCCCTCTTTCAAATTTGTAAGTATATAATCTTAGTAACTCAATTAATCAGGTACCGAAATTTTTAACTTTTTAGAGTATGAAATTTAAGAAATATAGTTGTTAATTTGATGTTAAAGTTGAAACCAAGTCTGGGATAAGCACATGATGAAACAAAATGGTGGAAAGCCACATGGAGAATGGACCCACAGATATAAAGGTTCCAAGCAGTAGATTCTGCAGAACCAAAAATAATACTCATATATCATGAAATTCATCATCTTCATCATTTCATTTTCCTGTAAAACCTCCCACGTGCCATCGATGGATCAAATAAAGTTAGAGATCCATCAGTAGCTACCTTTATTCATTTGGTATATATGTAGAGCCCCGACAACTTAACCCTACCAATAAAGCTACTCTCTTCAAACCTCTCTCTATCTTCTATAAAGTTACTATATACTACTACTAACCCCACCCCCACCCAATATTGGCCCTTGCCCCTGTCCCTAGAGGCCAATTCAGGATTTGAAGACTTCAGGTACATCAATATTACTTTAAATTCGAAACCAGATATCGTGGGTGGGTGCTCTAGTTTATATCAGCAACACAATGACAAATTTATACTCTTCATGGGTGCACAATTAATTATATCCTAATTTATGTCAGTTTTTCAAGATAGATATACACCTATATACATATTTTTTTCTGAAGTTAACGAGTGCACATGCATCCAACCCTATAGGGTGGGTCCGCCTCTGCCAACAACGTAGTCATATGCATGGAAGGATGGTCAGTCGAATATTTTTCGCCAAAAAATTATATTAAAATAAATTATTCTTCATATGTTTATTATGCATGTTAATGAAATTTCTAATTTCCACACTACCCTAAGCTCCATATCTTCAATATAGGAGAATTAGTAGTAATAAAAATGAGTACACATACAACACTTCATGCACGTGTGGATCTCATTATTACTCTCTCACCAAACGTTTCAGTATTAATTTATGAGCTTAAGTTTATGTATGCACGTCCTTGTTTGAGTTAGCTAATTAAAAAAAAATGAATGCTTTTAGGTGTTGGAAATGATTTTATAAGTAAAAAAAGTTATTTGGTGTACAAAACATTCAACGTTAGCAAGATTTAAAAAAGTCATAACTCATACTCAAAAAATGTGATATAAACAATATTAATTGTTGAGGAGAGTAGAGTAGACATATCACATATGTGTTCAAATTTACAAAATAGTTTTATGTTTACTATAAATAAATGTTTAAATTCTGGTATTTGAAGTGTGAGAATATTGTTGAGGAGTTGTGCAGGCCACACATATAAAAGAGACAGAAACCAGAAAGAGAAGACTATTCAACTTATTAATACGATGAATGTGATTCATCGACGAGGTGACACATGACATCACTGATTCCTCAGCTGACATGAACAAACGCTATCTACACACACTCCCCCGTTTCACTATTTTTCTTCTTAATGGAAAAATTATCTTAATATATGGTTTATTTTATCATATTCTTTAAAAAATTTAATCATTTGAAAATATTACAAAAATTCACTATCTTTTATTTTTGGATACATCAGTACTTTACACGATGTATCAAAAAGTTGAGTGATGTATACGAAATCGAGACGCAATGTATCTGAAAGTTGAGTGATGTATACGAAATCGAGACGCGATGTATCTGAAACTGAGATGTGATAATTTATAACGTTTTTGGGATGTATCCGAATTCCACAAAATTTAAGAATTTTTTGTAATTTGAAAAAAAAATAGGAATAAGATGTAATAGGAGTAGTTCTTAACACTATGAGATTTATATAAAATTCTATTTTCTTATTAGTTAGTTTCAAAATGAAAATAATATTTTTATAGCTATAAAAATCTTATGCATATTTAAGATAACAAATTTCATTCATGCCTAGACAAATGACACTACATAAATTAAAACCGAATGAATGACGAAACTTATTCATTCGGGTGTGGAATGATATTCTGTTTAACCCTCTCGGTAAGAAATTATATTATATATATAAGATAATTTTTTTGACTTTATATATATATATATATATAAATTTTGAATTTTCTAAAATACTAAATTAGAGGTTAGCTTAATCATTTGTATTGGAGGATTCAAAATTCGAGGTTCACTTTGAATCCCATTATTTCTCTTATGAAGTAGTAAGTACTAATTAGTATATTTGTAATGTAACAAAATTAATTAAATTAAATGGTAAATTTTTTTAACAGTAGCACACACTTGGTGGGAGTATAATCATGAAGATTTTGCTGTCATAACTAAATCTTGCTAGTTGTTCTGATTGTTACGTTGATTAAGAACGAAATTCAACATTCCACGTTTATGTTTTTGGATAATGTGGGAGATACTTATGAATTAATTAATTTAATATTACTTTATTCACTTTAAGCACGTCATTCTTTTAGGTAATTTAAAAATGTTTAAAATATTTATTCTCTTGCAATAATAATAATAATCAAATATACTCCACCAATCCCTATTTAAATGTCTGATTTAAAATTAGTATCAATCACTATTTAAGATCAATTTAAGTTTTATTAATTACTTCATCTATTCCGTATCTTTTGTCACTTTCCGTTTATAAATATCTGAAAACATTGTCACGTTCCTAAAAAATGGTCACTTTTTAATGGGTTTATTAACTTTAACTTATCCATTACGAGTTTATTTAAGGGACATGAATAACTTACTTTTGGACTTTTGGGATTACCTGTAGTGTAATAGGTGGAAAAAGATAGAAATGTAACACAAAAAAGGTTCTTTACTTTTCAAAATAACGTGACAACTAATATAAAACAGAAGGTGTATATAAACGGAATAAGATTCAAACACAGGAGATATAAGTGTTGAAATTTTTTCACATTTAAGGAACAAATATTGATAGTTTAGAAGATTGGAAACTATGGATCGAACTATATATAAGGTTTAGAGATCCTTGGTAAGACCTTTGAATTATTTTTTTTCATCCTTAATCCAAAATTAATAATATCACACTAGTTATAAGTATATTTGAGATGACTTGGCTTAATATTTATAAATACAGATCCGACTCCTCTCCATTTTCTTTTTCTTTCATTTTCTCCAAAGCATAAAGAAAGAACTTCATATGTTAACATAAGACTCTTATAAACAAATGGACAATAAGACATCTAATTAGGTCCAGAAGAAATAATTCCTCTTCTCATTTGTTAATATTGAAGACTTAGTGAATCAGGGAACTCCATTAATGGAGAGAATCTGGAACTCGAAGTAAGAGAGAAGATATGGTTTGTGAAGCTTCCAATTCTGATTAGTTCTTACTGACTGTACATATCAATATTTATACAGAATACAAAAGGAAGAGTAAAATATCTAAAACTCTAACTAACTATTAACTAACATGACAGCTGTACATAATAACAAATTCGGTTAACTAACTAACTATACTTTAATCTCAATACCCCCCCTCAAGTTGGAGGCGGAATAGACATAGCCAACTTGTCCAATAAAGTGCAGTGCTTGATGCCAGTGAGGACCTTCGTGAGTATGTCTGCTAACTGAACAGCAGTGCCAATATGATGCAATGTTATAAGGCCTTCTTGAAGCTTGGTTCTTACAAAATGGCAGTCCACTTCAATATGCTTGGTGCGCTCATGGAAAACAGGGTTTTTGGCAATATGAATAGCTGCTTGGCTATCACAGTGAACATGAAAGGGGCCAAGGCTAGGTATAGTCAATTCCTCAAATAACCTTTGCAACCAGACCAATTCTCCTACCACTTTCCTTAAAGACCTGTATTCTGCTTCAGCTGAGGAAAGGGAAATTGTTTCTTGCTTCTTGGACTTCCAGCTAATGGGACTATCACCCAACAACACAATATAGCCAGTAACAGACTTTCTCGAATTAGGGCAGGCAGCCCAATCAGAATCACAATAGGCAGATACCCTGAAATCTGCAGATGAGGACATGAAAACTCCTAGAGTAGGATCCTTCTTAAGGTATCGAAGCATGTGAAAAGCAGCATGCAAATGAGGTTCTCTGGGGTCCTGCATATACTGGCTAAGTAATTGCACACCATAAGCCAAATCAAGTCTAGTGTTAATAAGAAAATTGAGTTTGCCAACCAGTTTTCTGTATTGAGTAGGATCATCTAGTGCCTTTCCCTCATGTGCTCGCAGCTTAACATTAGGATCAAGGGGAGAAGACAAGGGAGCGGAGTGATCACAACTAAATTCTTTGAGTAGATCAAGAACAAACTTCCTCTGGGAAATAAAAATCCCATCATCCTTGTATAGAATTTCCAGACCCAAAAAGTAGTGTAATCTGCCTATGTCTTTGATCTTAAACTGATGATGAAGGAACTTCTTGAGTTCAGTTATCTCATCTATATCTGTTCCTGTGAGCAGAATATCATCAACATACACACCTAGAAACACAATAGATGTGCCTCTCTTCCTGTAAAATAGGGAGTAGTCATGGAGAGAATGAGTGTACCCTCTTGTGTTTAAAGCTTCAGTTAGTTTTTCATACCACTGTCTACTAGCTTGTTTCAAACCATATAGTGACTTATTGAGTTTACAGACCATGCCTGTGTTAGGAACAGTCAAACCAGAAGGTATATCCATGTACACTTCTTCATGCAAATCTCCATGGAGAAAGGCATTATTAACATCAAGTTGATATATATTCCATTGTTTCTTTGCTGCAGTGGCAATGAGTGTCCTTACAGTTGTCATTTTAACAACAGGTGAGAAGGTTTCTGTGTAATCTATGCCATGATGCTGAGTATATCCTTTCACTACCAATCTGACCTTATATCTCTCCACACTACCATCTGCCTTGTGTTTGATTTTGTAAACCCACCTACACCCAATGGCCTTCTTATCAATTGGTAAGGCTGTGAGGGTCCATGTATTGTTGTCATGTAATGCATTAAATTCCTGTGTCATCGCTGTTTGCCAAGCAGAGTCTGTGGCTGCCTCCTCATATGAACTAGGCTCACAATCATGAGAAATGTTCATTACAAGAGACTGACTTTCAGGATTTAGAGCAGCAGGTGATATGTGGTGGTTAAGGGAAAAATGAGCATTGAGGGATGTAGGAGGTTGGGAAGATATGACTGAAGGTGTTCGATGGACATAGTCAGACAAGTAAGTAGGTACTCTATGTATTCTATGAGACCTTCTAAGGTCAGGTCCTGTAGGATGGCAAATAGGTATGGAAGCATGAGGTAGAGTGGAGGACATGTTGGGATTGGAAGGACTAAATTGAGAAGCATTTGGAGTAAAAGGTGTTGATGACAAAGGTTGATTAGTGATGTTCACAGGACCTGGATCACTTTGTACAGGTGTGGAGGAATGGTGGTAATAGGAGGAATTAGATGATCCTACAGAACTGAAAGGAGATGCAGGAAAATGAGTGGGATCATTGGTCATAGCAAAAGGAAAAATTGTCTCATGAAAGATAACATCCCTGGAGATATGAATTTTCTTAGTAGTTAGATTTAGCACTTTGTATCCCTTTGTACATGAAGGATAGCCAATAAAGATATGTGGAACAGCTTTCGGATCAAACTTGGTTCTGTGGGCTTTGGGTACAGTGGGGTAACAAAGGCAGCCAAAACTCCTCAAGTTAGAGTACATAGGCTTGTGTTGATGCAAAACTTCATAAGGGCATTTATTGGTGAGAGAGGTGGAAGGTAGTCTGTTTATTAGGTGAGTTGCAGTTAATATGCATTCACCCCAGTACTTCATTGGGAGTTTAGATTGAAAAAGGAGGGCTCTTGCTGTTTCAAGGATATATTTGTGTTTTCTTTCCACCACCCCATTTTGTTGGGGTGTGTATGGACAGGATTTTTGGTGAAGAATTCCTTTAGTCTGGAAAAACATGATGGACTCATTATTGGTGAACTCAAGGCCATTATCTGATCTGATTACTTTGACACTGGTTCTGAATTGGTTTTCAACCATGATGACAAAGGCTTTGATAACATACAAGGCATTGCTTTTACAGCTGAGAAGATGTGTCCAAGTGGACTTACTAAAGTCATCTACCATGGTAATAAAGTATTTGAAATTATCATGGGTGGCTATTTGGTAAGGACCCCATAAATCAACATGTACCAGCTCAAAAATATTGGTACTGTTATGAGACCTGGTAGGGAAAGGTAGCCTTGACTGTCTTGCCATAGGACAAATGGGGCAAAAAAATGGTTGTTTAGGTGAGAATTTTACAGGTATAGAGGATATGCCTTTCATTTTTATAAATGGAACATGTCTTAATCTATAGTGCCATAACAGGTCTGTGTTATCAATAGGAAAAGAACTTAAAGTTTTATCAACAATATTGTCTTTATTATTGATAGACATGGAATTCATTACAGCAGAATAAGGACAAGAAGAAGAAATACACTTGTACTGCATTTTAGAGCTAGGAAAGAAAATACAAGAAACATGTTGTTGTTTTGGATGATTAGAACTGTTCTGTTGCAAGCAATCTGAGCAAAGGAAGTATAGGCCATCATGTGCTTTACCAATCTCCAGAGGCCTCTTCAGTGAAGGGGCCTGTAGTAGACAAGAAGTATTAGAGAAGGAAACAATACATTTTAGACTGTCAGCTAGAGTATTGATGGAAATTAAGTTGAATTTAAAAGAAGGAGCATAGAGTACTTTGTACAAAGTGATCTCGGAAGTTAGACACACACTACCTATCTCTGTAATCTTAACTCTATATCCATTAGGTAGTCTGACCAAGAGAGGATAGGGTAAGGTTATCAAATTCACAAGGAGATTTCTGTCAAAGGTCATATGGTGAGAGGCACCTGAGTCTAATATCCATAGATCAGTTCTTGTTTTGAAGCATTCACAAGAGAGTTTGTCAAAGTCAATGGAAGTAGAACAAGTAAGAGTACCTGCAAAGTTCACAGCTCCACTTGTCATGTGCATAGCAGTTTGATCCTCCATGGGGCTGAATTCTTTGAATTGTTGCAGCAAGTGAGCAACCTGTTCATACTGCCCTTTGGTGAGGTTGATGTTGTTGTTTCCTTGGTCATTGAAAAGAGACTCTGAGGATCCATCCTGATTTCCAGGGATATCACAAGACAAACTCACAGAATTAGCTGCTATACCCTTACCCTTGTTCTTCCTATGATTTGAGTTCTGGTTGTTGTATCTTTGGTTTTGGTGTTGTGGATCATGATTAGTAGGTCTGGGGTTGTTCGTAGTTGGACCAGGAGGATATCCATGTAACTTGTAACACTTAACCCTGGTATGACCTGGCCTTCTGCAGTAGTCACAGTAGGGTCTACCCCTAGGTGCATTGCCAGTGATGTAGTTTGTGTTAAAATTTCTTCCTCCTGATGAATTTGAGGAACTTGAGGACCCAGTGAGTAATGAACTTCCTTCAACAAACAATTGATTATTTGGCTTGAACTCTCTTTGTTTTTCTTCTTGAACCAACAATGCAAAGGCTTGTGCCATGGAAGGCAATGGGTTCATCATTAAAATACTACCCCTGATTATGGTATAGACTTCATTTAACCCCATAAGAAACTGAATTAGGCGTCTATCCTGCTCTGCCTTTTGGAGATTAGTTTTAGCTCCACAAATACACACACAATTGCACTGACTAGTAATGCATAAACTGTTAAGTTCTTCCCAGAGTTTCTTCATTTTAGTGTAGTATGTGGTGATATCGAGAATACCTTGACTAAGATCGTTGATCTCTTTCTGAGTCTGGTACAACTTTGCTCCATTCGTCTGATCGTAGCGATCTTCTAGCTCTGTCCATAATTCCAAAGCATCACCCACATATTCGACACTGTCTGCAATATCTCTACCCAGTGAATTAAGAATCCACGACGTGACCATATCATCGCATCTCACCCATTGGCGATAAGTTGGATCAGCTTTAGGTGGGCGTGTGCATTCACCATTGATGAAAATCAATTTGTTTTTCACGGATAAGGATCTGAGGACACTTCTTCGCCAGGAATGAAAGCCAGTTCCATCGAAAGGGACAGGTACAAGTACCACACCAGGACTATCAGATGGATGAATGTAGAGGTGACTATTTGTATCAATTCCAGTAGACGATCCCGTATTAATTCCAGCAGACGATCTTTCATTCGTGAGTTCCACCATGATGAAGTAGTTATCAGAAAAAAAATTCCAGTTGAAAAGAGAAGAGAATTAAATCGATAAGAGAAATAGATCTGGAATTGGAGACCTGGAAATCGATGACGCAAAACGCAACTAAGAAGGAGTGTAAAGAGAAGGAACAGAACGTCCAGGCTTTGATACCATGTTAATATTGAAGACTTAGTGAATTAGGGAACTCCATTAATGGAGAGAATATGGAACTCGAAGTAAGAGAGAAGATATGGTTTGTGAAGCTTCCAATTCTGATTAGTTCTTACTGACTGTACATATCAATATTTATACAGAATACAAAAGGAAGAGTAAAATATCTAAAACTCTAACTAACTATTAACTAACATGACAGCTGTACATAATAACAAATTCGGTTAACTAACTAACTATACTTTAATCTCAATATAACTATATTTTTTTTGTGTGTTTATTCATTTGATATTGAAGTTGATTGACCGACCTAATTTCTATTCCTCCTTAATAGTCCGAATGAAGCAGGATTTTCTAGTCTGAAGATTCAAACGCAAGACATCTAATGAAACATGAAAGAATCTTAATAATACAAATTTCATTAATTGAAAATAATAATAAATTATATATTGAAAAATGAACTGAGGATAAGATAGAGCTAGAACTAGTCCATGAGTTCAGCAGAACATAATAACTTTAATACAAATTTTATATTTATATTAAAAATGTACTTAATATGTAAAATTTAAACTTATAAATTCAAAATCTTAACTTCGTTCAGACCAGAGAAGGGAATATATACCTCTTATGTATTGTGTGGGGTGGGGGGTCGGATGAGGTGATCCACAATTGTGATATAGTACATTCACTTTTTTCCTGAAATTTGTAATTACATTTTTGGTGCTTTGTGTACGTCCACTTTAACCCATGCAAGTAGGTAATGCCTTTGTCTCTCCCACTAGCAAACCATCCATGTGGTTTTGTGTATATATTTGTCATACAATTACTACTAGTCTTCTACTACTATATATCACTCACACACACATATATAATATAAATATATACATACATATACATGTGTG
>JAJOOS010003670.1:0-28091 GCA_029582725.1 Solanum chiquidenum
GGGTCTTTAATAGATGAGATTGACCCTGATAACCCTTTATCTGACTAAAATAAATACCATAAGTAGGTTAGTAGCTTAGCGAGCATTGTTATGGTTATCTTGTCCTCTCCAACATGCTGTCATTTTCACTTGCTACGACTTCAGAAAGCTGAAGTTTCAGTGCTAGGTAGGTGGTCAGTGCTCAATATTTCCAGTCTTGCTGCTTTTGTACAGCAAATCTGTAACTTCCTCTGATCTTGCAATTGTCCATATATGTTCTGTAAGAACTGTAGGGAGAGTGAAACCTTGTATTGCCTGCTCGAAGATATATCCAATCATTATGTTCTTTTATTTCGTTATGTTCGTTTATTTTACATATATCCAATCATCTGCAATTGAAGCAGTTTAGTTTTATCAAAAGCATAGTTGAGGCTACTTTAGCTTGTTCAAAGCAGACTTGAACCACAGGACTTCCACATATTCTGCCTTGCACTTTTTTTTTCATTTTTTTCCTTCAGATTGAAAAAAAGTTTGTTCTTCAAACTCTTAAATGAATTATTCTTAGCCTATCAGTACCACTTCAAACCACTGAATGCATATAATAGCCTTTTAAGTTTTAACTCCCCGACTTGGGGTTGACAGAAAAGTTATTATCCACCAATGGAGGATTTTCTAATGAAGACAATTGTTAAATTGTTTAATTATCTTACTGAATTACTTTTGAAAAGAATTTCAAGTTGATTCAAATTATACTAGCAGTTTTATCAGTTAATTATATTTGTTTTTATCAAACAATCAATTTTGTATTTCCGGTAGAAAAAAATCTCTTTCCAAAACAAAAGCCTTGAATCTCATTGTGAAGTAACTTGACTACAAAAACCAAAGTGGCAAACAATTGATTCTTGTCTATACGGAGGTCACTTGATTGGGAATATACCTCACCGCAAACAACTCTCCTTAGTGTTCAAATGCACACTACAAAAGTCAGAATGGTAAATTAGGCCCACAGGATTAATAATTGAACAGACTAATTATTGAGAAATTGGTGTGAAGATATACTACACTTATCAGATTTAGAGTCTTGTTACTTCGGACTACTCAGCCACTCTAAATTTTCTGGGCAAGGCTCTCAGTAGGTTCTAATCTAGAAGGTGCCAACATCCTAAATCAATCCAAAAAACATTGATTTCAAAATAAGGAAACAAAGACAATTATCTATAAACCATTCACTTGGTTACCAAAGAAACTAATATTTGCCTAAGTTTTGGTCTGGGTAAATGATGGAACTACATAGGCTGTTTCATCTTATGAGTAACGACATCAGTGCTAAATGAAACAAATTTGTTTTGAGGGCATTCTCCAATCACATAACAAAAAGACGGCATGCTAGTCTTTAAGGTAAACATCAATCTGCAAAACTTGTTGGGTGAGAAGGCTGCAAATATTCGAAGATAAAGATTGTTTCAGAATAACTCTAGCAATTTTTAAAAACTGACTTCGACAATCCCATTTACAACCTACTCCGGCTAGAACAGTCCTTCACAAATTCTGTAAAGGACTAAATCATTATGAACAATCTAATGCCTAAATTTTACAGCCAGGAAGTGAGAACTTCCCTTTCCCAATTTTCAACTCTATAATTAAATGTACAGGAAAACATCAAACACTAGGCATCCTGATCATCTTGATGATAACCCGGGCTGAGCAGAAACATTTGAAAGCACTCTCCCCCTTCACTATTACCTGCAGGAAAAAATAGCAATTTTACAAAAGCCTAACCCTGCTTTCCAATGGTCTCGCTAACATACTGAAGAGGCAAACAATTGGTGAAAGAACTCGGATGTGAATGTCTTTTGACCGGATAACTGGGAAGTGGTGGGGGACCTAAAAAATGGGAGATATTTCAAAACTTACCTTGATGCACCCCTGCTATGACTTCTGCTACTTTTATCATGTGAAACAGATGGAAGCTTAGAGATAATCAACGAGCTTTGTAGTCCCTCCAATAACTGCATGCAACAAATCAAATACCATTTTAAAACATCTGTTTTTACCCAGAAATTATTTAAACCATTATAGCAGAATATTTATATGCAAACATAAATGCGAGTCATGAAGAGGAGGGCAATCTGTTCCAATTGGCAATGGAGATGACATTAAAAAGGGTTGATTTTATCTTAACTTGGTAGCCAAATTAGTGGAGAAGAAAGGCACCATAATGGTGGAGGCCAGGTACTAGTGACACAATAAATTCCCAGCGTTCTTTTCCAAAGAGCATACCAAGAACACACACTTCAAAATAACCATATGAATGAAAGATTATTTATTGCTTCCCATCTTTTCATATCAGGAAGTGAAAGGAAACAAGCAAGATATGGGTGATCAAAATTTTAAAAACACAACAGGTTAAGCTAACCGTCTCTAAATCACTTTAGACTCTCTTTATGACATGCATTTCTATGTTCAATAGAGTTTTGATTGGTTAAGGCAGAAGATATCTTACTGCTTAAAGGCACTCCAATCACTTGAAACCTAATTTTAGGATTTAGGAGAACCTGCTAGCTTAACTAATGTTCTCTTATGCAGTCAGTTAATATAATTACCCAGAAGTATTGGTTTAACCAACACAGAAGTAATTGTGACCAACATACTTGAAAAGGCAATCACAATATTTTACAAAAACTAACCCCAAAAAATGCTCAAAAGAAACACGAGAATTTTGTAGCTAAAGTGATGTACTAATGTACCCTCTTTACTTTTTTGTGCAACAATGCTTTAACTAATAATATGGAAGCCATGATTGATTTTTTGTGCTCATAATACAACCTGTGATGTATACATCCCAGCATGCGCTTGTTACTGAATCAATAAACTTATCTTTTACTGATTAAAAAAAAAAGTGACATCCTCTCAGAGTTGAGTATACTTAAATCAAACAGAAGCCTTACCCTTGATGTTGGTTGAATCTTTCGGTTTGATCTACGGGGTTCATTGACTTCAGGTATCATTTTGTCCTTTACTTCACTTTTGCTGGACTTCAAATTGGATATGGGGATTCTTTTCTTCATGCCCTCCCCTCTGTTAGATGATGTGGAAGCTTTCTTTGGGATGTTGGTGGGAAGAGCTTCTGAACGAAATTTCAAGGGACCTTCAGCCCCTTCTTCCGCATTTGACACAAAATTGCCCACATTAGGCTGTTGTGCTTCATGCTTAGCATCCTCAATTGCATCACCTACCGTGTGGTTAGCTCCACTAGCATCTCCAGTGGATGTAATACTATTATCCTTCAAAGTTCTAGCTGAACTAGGAGGCTTACTTGGTTTAGGAAGTTTCCGTCGAGCTTCAATCGTTTGTTGTTTCTCCTTCAGATCAGTTCTAGAATTGGTTTTCCATCCACCGCCTGTTGCTTGAGGCATCAAAAATTTTGTGAACTTGGCTGAACCATGTGCCGGTGCCGCATTACTCTTAGTTGCTCTGTCTGAAACATAATGCTTGCTGACTTCCATAAACTTCCTTTTCTTTCCTGGCTTAGGAACACCAAAGACTTTTGATCCCTCTTTGTGCAAACCAGACCTCATTGTTCGGAGTGTGTTGGGCTTACTGTCATCTTTGTTATTACCAATATTAAATGTTTTTTCAGTGACAGACAAAGGAAGCAATGTTGCTGATTCGTTTGTCACTGGCACCAGTGGTTCCATTTTTTTTGACAAACCATCATTTCCAGTATCCTCACTAGCAGGATTGCCCAGCTTCACTCGCTTCTCCTTAGGTGTATCACCCTATTTATGTAAAATAATAAACCATCATAGATAAGCAACTGGAATAAATCAAATCCTTGCTCAATTGATAAAAAAGAATATAGTAAAAGTATGTAGACATCAGACCTGGGACAAGAACTCATGTCTTGACCTGGACCATTCAACCCACTCTCCATCTTTCCATACAAGGCTTGGTCGGAGATGCCATGCTCTGACAACTGCAGTATCTCCATAAGCTGTGGCAATGACCCAAAAGTCTTATCAGTTCAATCAACCGCATGGAATGACAGGAAACAATTGAAACTCAAGACAAAAAGAATACCTGGAAAGTTGACACTAAATGTAGTCTCGTCCCTTTTGTTCTTCTCAGCAATGACACCCTCTCGCCAGCTAGAACACATTTTATGACAAAGAAAGCAAGACATAGAAAAAATAAGATTCACATTGAAAAATCAAATAAAATATAAAGCAAAAGAAAAAATATATAGATCTCCTTGTCCGACTTTTACCTGACAGAGTTTGAATTAATGAGATCAGAAAAAATAGGTTTTATAAATTACTGCCTTCAATTATATTATATCTATAACCGAGAAATTCCCATGGACTGTGTTTCTGTCTATGGCAGGGTTCAAAAACATGTGTATAACACATGACATGTTGAGCTCTTACCAGTACGCTGATGACATGGTCACTGGTGCCATGGTGGCTTCCAGGGATTGTGCAAGAGAGAAAATAATTAGAAGCTTCCATTTTTTGGGAAGCACAATGCGAAAGAAGACTACAAGTTCTATCATGAAAAGTGCTTTGAATTGGAAGTTCTTGTTTCAACAATGTAAATTCATTCTGGATTTTGAAGATGTTTATTACAACATTGCGAACAAAGTTGATAAAAATCTTAAGCTTTGACGTGAAGAAGTCATATAGTGTTTGCCACATATTGGGATACATGCAATTAAGTTTGAAGATAGATGAATAAGACCTCAAGACATTCAAAGCTAAAGTATCAATGTTCTTATAACGTCACAAGCAAAGTAAAAACCTAACAAAATCATAAAAAATAAATCAAAGAATTTGTCCTAAGAAATTATTATAAACAATACTGCCCCAAGGAAGCATTCATTGTCAAAGAAGAAACTAGACGTGAACTCAATCACTGGGGAAGGAGGGATTGCGAAGTAATATGATAAGTAGATCTTACCGGTAGTCAATCCATGCATCAACTCTATCTCCAACATACCATGTATGCTCCTTAACAACTGCTCTTCGTCTCTTTTTTCCTCCTTGCAGAGCAGTCACCGGATGCGCAGGGCGTATTCTTGGTGGTTCATCACTTCCAGCATCTAGAGGTACCCAGTCCTTAAACTGTTCAAGCCCTGAAAGATTGGAAGGCAATAACAGCTTTTTAAGCCACAAAGTCCTTGCCCACGACAACAAATGTCATCGCTTTTTGGCTTCCTAGTCATTTTCTATATGCAACCTAAAATATTGGATCATCACATAAACAGGGGTCAGGTCACATCAAAATTAGATTCTCATGAAGGCAATTTTCTTTGCTGAAATGAGATAATTCATAGTTTAGTACGTTCCCTAATTCCAAACCTAAAATATGTTCCATTTTAATATGTCCCAATTTAAGTGTCACATTCTATATTTAGTACGTTCCCTAATTCCAAGCATCCTACCTGACAGGTTTAACAGCACAAGATTTAAAGGACTACACACATCTTCAATTTAAGACCACAAGATTCAAAAGTCTCCCTTTATTTCTTGAACTACATGCCCAGTCAAAGAGGGAGCAATATATTATTGATGTGATGTTTAATTTCTAATTTTATTTGAACTGTATATTGATTACGTTTAAAAATATAATTATGCACATTCAAATATTGAAAACAAATACTCCCTCCATTTCAATTGGTTTGTTTTGTTTTGACTTGGCATAGAGTTTAAGAAAGTAAAGAAGACTTTGAATCATGTGGAAAGTTAGAATAAGAGAGTTAATCATCTAGTTCTTTTCTGCATTTCATAGGTTCTATTCTTCAATAGGTCCAAAAAACGAGGATGATTCTTCTTAGAATGGTAAACTCCACTGCCCTGAGACCCTACCCCTCTTGGAAGGGGCAAAAGACAAAAATTTCCTCTTTCCCCCGGGGACTCAAACCCCCAACCATGTGGTAGTGCTTACAAGCATCAGCAAAACTTAGATTTACAAGCATCAACGTGACAATAGGGTTTATCTTTAGCAGCAGATGCATCCAAAAATCCAAACGAAACACTGAATCACTCATCCATATTGCTATGAATAATTAGAAAGGAAAGTTTACCTATTCCATTTAATGCTCAAGATCAACCCGTCAGTGTTAATCAATTAACTTGTAAATTATGTATCATTTTCATCTTACCTTCATCAGACTGGTGGTCGGTGAAACAAACAAGAGCTTTTCCGTTCTTTAAAGTCAACACTTTGGCTGAGTACCAGGCTCTCTTACCATCATCACTATCTTTAAAAACCTATCAGTAAAGATATTATTAATCAATTAAACCAGCAATGTGTTACACCATCAGTAAAATAACAATACAAATAAGCATTGAAGTGCTGAAAATGGAGCATGATGGATAACAGCCAATAAATTGACAAAGTATAAAAAGCTTAAGTTTAAACATATAGCTTCTGTACGTGCACAAAATTCTACGAATACAATACCATGAGACAAAAATATTGGGAATTCTCAACTATCTATCTAAAAGAAGGAACTTACACTGAGTATCTTGCATTCAATGAGGCAGACAAAGGATGATAAAGTTACTATTAACATACCTCCACGAGGGAACCCTCTTGCATCCTGGAGCTTGCCACATCTCCACTTGCTTCAACCAGATCATGGGATGACTCAGCAGCTACGCCGACAGTCTTACTCACCTCTGGCATACTATGACCCTTTGCTCCTCTTACATCTTTTTCAACACCTGTAACGGGAGTTTGAATAACTTCATCATTCCTCATGTTGTCCTCTATGATATTACCAGATACACTAGTAGTCTGGCAAGCAGGAACCATGTGATGCATCTCTTCAACAGATGGACCCTCAGATTGCTTGGAAAAGATGCCAGGAGTCTTTTTGACATTGGGAATACCCGATTCATCCCCATTTACCTTGTTAGGCTTGACACCCTGCCCAGAGAGTGTTTGGGGAACTTTCCAGTAGCTATCTGGACCACCTTCCACTAATTGAGTCAGAGGCAAAGGATCAACTAACGCAACAACTTTCCCAGCATGTGACACAGCTTCAGCTGCCAGTTCCGCAGCCTTAACTATAGCATCCAAATTCTCAGCATGCCTTGATGCAGCTGAAGCTGCTTCGATCCTTCTCCTCGACGCCTCCCTAGCCGCATATATAATTGAACTAGAACCATTGTCAACATCCTGACTTTTCAGTACAGAAGAAGGGGTGGCACTCCCCAAGTTGTTCACAATATTAGGTAAAGAGGTGGCATGGGTTTGAGAAGGATTACTCACACCAAATGATTTCATTGCCTCATCCGCCATCAGTTTAGCTTGCAATGCAGCATTTGATGCAAGCTTAGCAGCCGCAGCTGCGGCCTTTGCAACAGAAGTAGCAGCTGCTACAGCAACGGCAGCAGATGTCAGCTTAACCTCAACATCTGATGCCAAGTCAGAGTGTTTGTGCTTGTTTAACTGGCTCCACACATCTTGGCAGTGACTAACTGCAGCAGTAGCATTTGCAGCAGCCTCCTCTGCCTGCAGCTTAGCCTCCTCAACTTTGCTCAAGTATTCCAAAGTTGGAGTCTTTTTTCCTAAATCAAGCTCTATCTTAGAGAGCTCAGTGGAAGATGGAGCGGAGGTGATTGGTATATCAGAATTGTTTTTAGGTGCAGAGCTAGAAGGTGGTTCGATGACAACTGATGTAGAAAAATGGCCCCCAATTATGGGAACAGATGTAGGTCCTGTCTGGCTATGAGCAACCAACGGTGCAACAGCAACTGATGATAACTGGCCAAAGTCATCAGATGCAGGAGCCTTATTTGATAACTGAGTACAAATGACAGGGGCAGTAACTGATTCAAAAGAGGTGCCAAGCTTAGATTTTTGGGTACGATCCTCAGTACCAGATGCCTTTTTTCTCTTTCTGGATTTCTGATCAGCTGAACACTGAGCAGGCAACACTGGGGCCTTTTTGTTGTCATGCGGAGAAGCTCCAGACTGGATACCACTATCCCCAGCATGAGCCACCGAACCAGGTGGTGCATGCTTTGCACCAGCAGAAATGGATAAGGATGACTCCTTTACCGGGGTTAATTTCACAGACTCTGTAACAGGCAATGCAGGAGGCTGTGCACTAATATCAAATGGAGAATTTTGTGGAGAAGCAACCCAGGGACCAGGAAAAGGGGCTTGTGGTAGCCAAGAGGCAGTGTGCCCCACAAAATTTCGTGCTGGGGGAGTATGATAGGGATGCATAGAAGGAAGTGCCTTATAATCAATCAGGGCTCCTCTAGCGGACGATAGCCCATCACGGGAAGGGGTAGCCATATTCCAAAGAGGGGACGAAAGTGGTATCATAGGACTAACAGCAGGTGAATTGGAAGCCTTGCCGCCTGCTCGCCCGGCTGCCGAAGTAGTAACCTTATTTTGATGCACGGCCTGTTTGTTTGCTTGATCTGGAGTTCTGGGACCTGCAATTCTCATTTCTTAAGTACAATCAGTAGCACCATAACATGAAAGAAAATAATCAAGAGGTTCAACTACCTGAACGTGGATGAGATGGAGTTTCATTGTTTCCAGAGCGAGATCTCTGTCCATGAATCCTTTCAACACAAGCACGCCATGCAGGGTCCCAAAGACTTCTGCATCCATCTGCAGAGTATCTCAAGTAACTAATCACATGTCCAAATATTTTATTTTAAAAAAAACATGAATTATAACTACGCCAAGCTAGCAAACTAACCAGCTGTCCCAAAAGCTGAAACCATACAAGCTTCTTCCGGTGCTGTACCTTGTCTGGAACAACCATTTGAAAAGCAACGAAATCAAACACAATAGTGGTCTTACAACATGAATGAATTAGACCAACCGAAACACGCACCAAAAAGGTGGTCGTTTTTCTCTTACCTTGAACCAAAAGAACAAAGTCTTGAGGAATACTCAAACTTTGAACGATAACCAAAATTGGGAGGAAGGGAAAATTATTACTTTCAAGTATTTACTATCACTATACATAACTATTTTCATTCTCTTTCTTATTATCTCCTTCAAATCTGTGAAATTGAATCACTTCCTTCTTTAGAAAGGTTGAATCTCCTCTATTCATTTCTTTTATAGCTTCCTTCTAAGCAGATTTGGTATAGTCGTATGGTATAGTCGTATAGAAAGAGGTAGGTAGTATGAAAGTTATTATGCTAATTCTCATCCTCCTTGTCAGCCCACTCCCACCCCAAAAAAAAAAAACCATTTCAACCCATCTATAATATGAAGTCAGAGTTAAAGCCAACATGTTCTACCAATTTTCCATTGAGGCGAATTTGGCGCTTACACTACTTGGTCTTATTTTCTCCTCGATAGCTACCAGCACAAATGCATAAAAAATTCAGAAAATGGAAAATCAGACTCACATCAGAGACCCATAAACAAAAATTTGAGCTCGCAGTTGCACTTGTTGTAGATCTGTGAAAGGCTGATGAAACAATACGGATGCAGAAGAAGTGTTTAAATCAGGTAAACTTGAAGTTGGAAAGGAAACAACGCCGCTGGACTTTGTAATATTGCGCTCAGCACTTCCAGTTCCAGTTTCAAATTGAAGTTTTTGCACAGCCACAGAGGGGCTAAACTGACCACAAGAATTGTCTCCTCTATCCGACTGCTTCGATGAGTTTATCTCCTTCAATTGACTTCCTTTTCTAGGGTTTTCTTTACCTGATTTCCCTAAGCCACGTCTTCCCTTGCGATCACCCTTAGCACCCCCAGACGGAGTCCCTTTATCAGGTACAAGGGGACTACCATGAGAAATTTTCTGCATGATCTTAGTATCAGTTTGCTTGCTGCCAGATGTCAAATGCAGTCTATCCCCAGCCTTCAACTGTAATTCAGACTTAGAAAGGTAGAACAGATTGAGGAGTTGTAAGAAGCACAATACACAACTAAATTATACGACATTAGAAGAGAAAGCAGACCTCAGTTGGTTGGCAGGCTTGAGTACTGGTGATTGATTTGTCAGCTTCTCCCTTGGCACTACCAGCAGCCAATGGACTTACATCAAAAGTAAAGCTCCTATCTGTTTTAGTGGAAGCTTTTTCTCCTGAAATTATGGAGGTGGACAGCGCTTTACCACCAATTTCAGTTGTATTGACAAGGGGAGCAACCTTCTCAACTACAGCTCTACTTCTACTCGGGGTCGTTTTCTTTTCACTTGGTGAAAGTGCAGTATAACTTAGGACAGAAGTGGAATCATGTTTAAGTCCACCAATAACATCAGAACTACCCTCAACTGCAAAGGAAACTAAATCATTTCAAAATTCTTTCAATCATTAGAAGGCCTTTTATTTTTGAATGCTACCAAAATTGCAACTGACATTAAGACTTTTTCATGCAATTCGCTACTATGTATCATTATATTGGACTCAACCCAGCATTGCTCTTTTTGCTCGTTTCTATCTAAACTATCAAACCCTTATCTACTCTCAGCCCCTTCTTGACCAAGAGACATTCTACAATTTCAAAAACATATCAAAGTCCTTTTCTTCTTATTTCCTTCTTTTACAAATCTTTTCGGTATCATAATTGTGTGTGATGTGACAAGATGAACAGCCTTGCACTAGTTCAACATTGCTCAAGTATACTCATGCGCTTTCATATGTTTATTACACCTCACGTATATGATGACAGAGATATTTCCTATAGATTATGAGACAGAGACCAGTTAGTATAATAATCATCTGCAGTACCAGAATAAATGGGGATCTCTCAGGCCACAAAGCAGCCAATGAAAGCAAACACACACTACTGCTTATGTCATGCTTTTCAGCTCACAAAGATAATGGTTCAGTACTTGACCAAGAAGTCCATAATGTTCACCAACTACAAGTTAGCTCCAAATGAGAGGAGAAATTAGTTTGAAAATAATTCTTTAGAAAACTAGCTTGTAACTACGCTTCAGTCCAAACAAGTTGTGGTACATACAACAGGGCGAATTTAAAAAGAAAATTTACATACTGAAGTACCGCTAATGAAATGAGAGGAAAAATTAGCTTGTAAATAATTCCTTGGCAAACTAGTTTGTTACTACAGTTCAGTCCAAGAAAAAAGTTGTGGTACATACGACAGGGTGAATTTAAAAGCAGAACTTACAGATTGAAGAACCACGGTCCAGAGGAAGTTGAGGGAAGATGGAGACAAGTATACAGTATATAACTAAGGGGGTGTTTGGATGGGCATTTTTTAAGTGGCTTATAAGCTAAAAGTCAAAAGTTGGGAACACCCAACTTTTGGCTTTTGGCTTTTTTAAAAACTTTTTCAGCCTACAAAAAATGCTTAGAAGCACTTTTTGTGTTTACCCAAACACTTTCAAGACTAAAAAAGAGCTTAAAAGCCAAAAATCACTTAATTAAGCCAATCCAAACACCAACTAAATAAGCCCACTTTCAAGAATAAATGATCATCAGTGAGAAACCAACAGATCAACGGTATAATTACAAGTGCAAGAAATAGATGACAAACCTCCAACTTCTCCCAACTTCACTGTTTCTACTTTCATCTCCTGATTCTTTGCAATAGGGGCTGCCTCAGCTCTAGCACCAGGACCCTCAATATTTGCTTCAGCACTTGCTGCTTGCTCAATATGGCTTGCTGAATCGGAATTATCCTGAATAAGAACATCCTGATCAACAATCATAGGTTTTATTTCCATATGGCAGTTACCAGATGCATCTTTTCCATCGTTGGAAAGGGGAACTAGCTGGCCTGCCCCCTCAGAAGACTCCTTCAGTGTTGACACTTCTGCTTCCCCACTGAGAACAGCTTCCATTTCTTCCTTTCCTGCAAAATGATCTGACCCTCTCATTACTGACACTGGCTTCAGCTTTTCATCATGATCAACTATTTCAGTTGCAATCGCACCACTACCAGAAAGCGATGGACCACTCACTGGGTCACCACCTAAGATTAGGTTCCTACCGTCAAAACCAACATCTGATGCTGCAAAGCCACACCAAGTAACAGTAAGTAACAAAAGGTGTTAAAAGACCAATTTCTGGAACACGGCCCCGCCTACAATAATTAAGCACTAATATGAGAAATAGAATATAATACCTTCATTATTCAATGTGGAAGATTCAAATTGTGATCCATGACCTTGGTCAGAGATTTGTTCAGATTCTCCTGCCACAGAGGAGGATCTAACCTCATGGCCACGCACACAAGATCTCACCATCTCAGTTTCTACAGGCAGCACTTCCTCCTTATCCTTACCACCAGAGACATCCACATTAGTAGTATCAACATCAACCACATGGGAGAAGGTTTCCCTACATATGTCCATGGATCCAGTAGGCACAGACAAGGAGATGTGGTCTCCAGCACATGCATATCCTTCGGAGACCCTATCAGCATCATTTCCAGTTTCTAAATTCTCAGATACTGGCCTCTCCACGAGTTCAGCAGAAACAGATGTCTCTTGTATATTATTCGGACCTTCTAGAGCATAGATACCATTACCATTATTCTGTTTTGACGGCTCGGAGATCTCTGATACTGTACATGCCTCTGAAGTGCCAAGATTAAGTGGGGAATGACCGTCCAGATTATTCTCCTCTTTCTCAGTAGAAGTAGTTAGTCCATCTGACATCTGCATTGCAGAGACCTTCTCTGTCTGACCCTTGGAGCTGCCTTCTTCATTCTTAGTGTCTCTTGTATCTAAGCAATTCTGACTTACAGACGCCTCCTCATTCTCACATAGTATGCTATTACCTTCAGCCAGTAGTTTATCTTTCAAGCCTTTTGAGAAAACTGCTTCAGCATGTTCAACATAAGAAGTATCTTCGTTGCATCCCTCAGTAGTAAGACTGCATTCCTTCCACTGCACACGAGGTTTCTCTGATTGAATCATTCTGGTTTCAGTTGAAAGCTCTTCGCCTACATCCAGTTCTGAAGCAGCAAGAGAGGGAGGACTAGCATTAGAGGTACAAGTTTTACTATCAACAGCACATCCACGCGTCTTTTCATCACCCAAACTCGACTCTTTGCTGACAGATATGTGTTTCTCTACTGGTTTGTTATGTTCACTTGGTAGACCACTTGTATTCCCACTATCACAGTTGGTTGAATTATGCTGACTAGCCAAAATCTCGATACTCGCAGAAAGAGAATCTGTAAGGCACTCTTTAATTACACTTTCAGTTACAGGAATGGATGGTTGCCTATTAGAATTATCGGGTAGAGATTCACTCAGTGATGTCTTAACTTCCCCTAAATTTTCATCAATGCTTTTTATTTCAGTCTGTAACTTTTCCTCAGTATTAAAACCAGAATATCTCTCACCAGCAATGTCAGAACATCCATCAGCAATAGGTTCCACCTCCTGCCTTTCTGGAGCACATACAATATGAATACCTTCTATCTTTGTTCTCTCACACCTAGAAAACGAACCACTAAACTCAACTGACTCATCTGCTGGTGCTGCTGAGCTGGAGTCTTTAACATCATCTCTTTTATCATCCAATTTCAAACTAGATTCTGCTGGCTGGATTAAGCAACCCAATTCATTTCCAGCATCTGACTCCTCAATAATAGTGTCCCCTGGAACCATTTCTTCCTGACCAACCGATTTCAATAACATTTCAACAGATTCTGTTGATGTTGCCTCAGACCAGACATTATTACGTCTTGGTATGGAGCAAGAATCGGTAGCACTTGAACTGAACTCTATTCCACTACTTCCCCGAGAAAAATCCTCTATCCAATGATTGTCTTCCTGAGTGGGGATACCAAGGAAAACCTCGTTTTCAACTAAGCTGTCAAATCTTAAATGCCCCTGAAGACTATCGTCAAAATCGAACTTGGGAAGAGCATAGGGATGCAAAACAGAGGAAACTTTGGAGCTGTCTTCACCAGCTAAATGACTTTGATAATCATTGTCATTGTAATCCATCTGTATATCCCTGGACAGCAAAAACAATTAGTTAGGACTAATAAAAGAATTCATATATGTCAAAAGATTTTCCTCCTAAAGCCATCCAAATCTTCCAAGAAAATAAACTGGGAAGCAAAATGATTGAGGTTGTACTTGTTTTTATAGATATGGTGATTGTACTTATAAATTGGCATCAGAGTAGCCAAAAGTGAAAAGCACAAAAATGCAACAACTTTCTCTTGGAACTTCAAGTGTAATTACAGCTTGGATTATTTGGACAAAATAATGAAAAACCATAATTGATAAATAATCATAAAATATATAAGCAAATTGGACAAAATAATGAAAAACCATAATTGATAAATAATCATAAAATATATAAGCAAATACAAGTGCATAACCTGCACTTCGCCAAGTTACAGGGGTTAAGCACGCTTTAAGCGAGCCTTTAGCAACATTGATTGGCATATAAGCTGACCTTCAGGCCCAACTCTAAAACTATAACCTATGACTCGATTACCCTCTTTTTTATTCAGCCAATATAATTTTGCACTATTTTGTGTCAGATAGTCAATATACTATTACACTAACGGCACCAATATTAATCAGGAAGAGAGAGAGGATAGATTGATATAGAGCCGCCCAAACCTAAGGAAGTCGATAAACTAGCAAGGAAGTCATCAAGGTTAGAACTACAGAAAATCGCTCTAAAGAGAAAGGGTGTTATCTAAAAAAATTAAACACAAGTTCACAGATACACAAGTCTATTTCAGTCCTCCTACATCAATTAAATGTTTTACAAGGAGAGACTACTTCAAAACAAAACCTCTAGAAATAGACAAAAATCCAGGATAAGATGCTACAAAAGGCCCCCATTTTTCCAAGAATCTTTCTAGTTTGACTAGAAATTTGTAGGCGGTTGTGAAAAGCATCTGGCTTTAAGAACCTATGGCTAAAGACCCCTTTGTCTTAAACATATAAATGAATATTGGAATAGTTTCAAATAGAGCTAACTGGATATCAAGAATTCTACTAGCCAAGGTAACTAATGTGGGATTGAGATGTAGCTAACGCTGCACTACATGCTACCTAGGTACAGACCAAAAGAAAGGAACTTTTTTTTTTATAATTGTGATGTCTGGATCAGCATTCGCACACCTCGACTAACGCCACCATCCACCAACAACAGGTACCAAGTAACTCTCTCCACCAATGTTACGACAAATAAGAAGAAACACCTAGTGTTTCATGTTTCCGTCTCTGATGGGATTTGAACCTGAGCTCGACGTTTAACTCTTACAAACAACCCTTCTTCTTTATCTATGTAAAACCAAAAAAGGACAATCTTTTATACAACCCAAATTAGCAAATCGCCACAAAAATCACCAAAAAAAAACTCTCAATCTAACAAGTCACACACCTGCATTTACTGTCGATGAAAACAACAGGTCAAAAAATAAAAATTAACACGGCTGAGGAAATGAACAGTACCAGAATAAGTAAGTGTAGAGACGCTACCTCCCTCCATCCGGTGACGAGATCTCGACCGTCGATCAACTCAACCCCAACGATACGGCAACTCGATGCTTCATAACATCTAGGGTTTCACTCAACAACTCCCAAATCCACAAACCCTAACCCTAAATCCTCGATAATCCAACCACACAACAACACCTAAACGACGTCGCCGGAAGAAGAAATCTCTCCGCCTGAAACCTCCACAGCCCTTTAACGAACAAAGAAAGATAATAAAGTGAAGGAAGTGAAAAATTACTGAAATCAAGTGTACAATAAAGCTTATTTATATGTACAAAATAATAAAGTGTGTCTATCTCTACGTGCGATTAAATGGTGTGCTAGTGTGTGAATGTGTTATTTTTTCCATAAATTAAGATTTTTGGACCGCTTACTCAAAATAAATATAAATGAAGACATCTTATAATATATTTAAAATAAATATAAACGAACTACATAATCAAGAAGTCTTGAGTTAGAGTTCACTTAAATGTGAAATCACTTTTGCTAGGAGCGTTTTACCCCTCGTGAGAATAAAAACAAAATCTTGTATATTTCAAAGAGAAGGTAAAATGATGAAGAAGTGAGGGGGTTTTGTGTAAATAACTAGAGATTAACTAGGGTCAAATATCAAAGGTGATGTTAATTCTGTGAAGTTTTGGGGTGATTTATGTGAATAATAAGGAATAGTAGGGCTGAATCTAAGAAGAAAAAAGAAGGGAATATAGTGAGGTGGCAGTATCTAATTGGTTTTGGCTATATTTGGAGGCAGTGTGACGTGTTGTACTTTGGTTTAAGCACCCGGCGGTTGTTTAAAGTCACAAGCAGGTGAGTTAACCAATAGATATTTTTAGCCAGTGGATCGATTTTTAGGAAATTTATATATATATATATATATTAAATAAATAAATATAAATATCTGTTTTGTCATAAAATTTATTTTCAAGTCTTATTTTTGGGGAAAATTTTCAATTTTAATTTTACTCACAAATTATTTTTTAAAAAAAATCAAAAGTAAATTATATGTTTGAATATGATTTCAAGTTTCAAAAACTCAATTTTTCGAGTTTTGATTTCAAATTTACGATCAAACGAAAGCTTAATCATTATTTTTTTTGTTATTACTCTCTTATCCAATTCAAGGCAGGTTTAGATTGACTTATTATTTAAATCAAAATGATTTTTAAGCAATTTTACAGTGTTTGAATAAAATAAAAAATTTAAACACTTGTTTAAAAAAAAAAAAAAGTCGAAGATTATAAATTAGTATTTGTAATTTATTACTATAATCTCATCCAAGTAGGCTCTTATAGAACATATTTTTAGAATGTCTAAAAAAATGACATTCTTTTATAATTCAAAATTCTTATATTTAATTGTCATTCGGAACAACAAAGATTTTTATTGTACATTACTAAGGCCAAAATTTATTTATTAGTTCAACCAGTTATTTAAAATGAGATCACTAACAACGTAATTAATCTAAAAGTTGTTAATCCTTGATATGTGAGTGTAAAGAAAACAATAAGACAAATAACCAAATTGAAATAATTGTGAAAATGAGAGAGAAAGAAAATGTTTATTATATTTTCGGTCTGTGAACGGCAAATATAATTGATGAAATAATAATTTAAATAATTCAATAGAGAACAAATCGATAATAGCAATAACGTGAACAATTTGAACATATCAATAATAACAAAAACTTTAATTGTTTCAGTAAAAAATAAATTAATAATAGCAATAACTTGAACATTTTCAGTAGAGAACAAATCGATAATAATAAAATCTTGAACAAATATAACAATGTGTGTATTTGTGTGTTCAAATGATGACAATAATGAGAAAGTGAGGAAATTTAAACAACTAGAGAACAAATCGGTAATAACAATAACTTGAATAGTTTCAGTAGAGAACAAATTGATGATGATGATGATAATAATAATAATTTAAACAGTTTAGAATAATAAAAAAAAACAATAACTTGAACAGTTTCAATAAAAAAAATTAGTAATAACAATAATTTGCAGAGTTTCAGTATAAATAAATCGATATTAACAATAATTTGAACAGTTTTAGTAAAAAACAAATGTGACAACGTGTGTATTCATGTGTTTCAGATGACGACAATAGTGAAAAAAAGTGGGAAAATTTATACAACTAGTGGTAATTGTTTTTGTAATTCTCATTTTAGCCATTACATAATTGAGATCGTGAACATTAAATGTGACTAAATGAATTTCAAATATTTCAAAATTTAGTCGTTTGTGTTGAAATATGTATACTATTAAATGTGGGTTATACACTATTGATCATGTGTTTATATATAGTATTAGTTCTCGAACACGTGTGTTACACGTGTATCTTATACTAATTAGTGTTGATATTTTTAAATGATATAAAATCATATTGAAGTATGTGTCTCGATAATAACAAATTCTTTGACAGTTTCAGTAGAGAACAAATAAAACAACGTCTATATTCATGTATTCAGATGGTGACAATAGTGAGAAAGTGAAGAAATTTATACAACTAGAGAACAAATCAGTAATAACAACAACTTGAATAGTTTCAGTAGAGAACAAATTGATAATAATAATAATTTAAACAGTTTCAGTAGAGAATAAATCAATAATAACAATAACGTGAATAATTTTAGTAAAATAAATAAATAGATAATAACAATAACTTGAACAGTTTCAATAAAGAACAACTTAATAATAATAATAACTTGACCAGTTTCAGTAGAAAATAAATCGATATTAATAATAATTTGAACAATTCTAATAGAGAACAAACGTGATAACGTATGTATTCATGTGTTTCGGATGACGACAATAATGAGAAAGTGGAAAAAATGTATACAACTAGTGGCAATTGTTTTTGTGATTCTCGATTTAGCCATTACATAATTGAGATTGTGAACATTAAATGTGACTAAATGAATTTTGAATATCTCAAAATTTGGTCGTTTGTGTTAGAATACATGTACTATTAATTGTGGGTTATATACTATTAATTATGTGTTTATATATAGTACTAATTCTTGAACACGTGTGTTGCACGTATATCTTATAGTAATTAGTATTAATATTTTAAAATGCTATAAATAATATTAAAGTGTATTTGTTGATAATAACAAAATCTTAAACAGTTTCAGTAGACAACAAATATAACAATATGTGTATTTATGTGTCCAGATGATGACAATAGTGAGAGAGTGGGAAAATTTATACAACTAGAGAATATGTCAGTAATAACAATAACTTTAATAGTTCCAATAAAGAATAAATTAATAATAATAATAATAATAATAATTTTTTGAACAATTTTAGTAGAGAATAAAATGATAATAACAATAACTTGAACAAATTCAATTAAAAAACAAATAGACAATAACAATAACTTGAACAATTTCACTAGAGAATAAATCAATAATATCAATAAGTTGAACAGTTTCAGTAGAGAGTAAATCGATATTAACAATAAATTAATCATTTTAGTATAGAACAAATATGATAACGTGTGTATTCATGTGTTTCAGATGATGACAATAGAGAAAACGTGGAAAAATTTATACAATTAGTGGTAATTGTTTTTGTGATTCTCGTTTTAGCCGTTACATAATTGAGACAGTTAACATAAATGTGACTAAATGAATTTCGAATATCTCAAAATTTGATCGTTTGTGTTGAAATACATGTACTATTAATTGAGGGTTATATACCATTAATCAAGTGTTTATAGATAGTACTAATTCTCAAACACGTGTGTTGCACGTGTATCACATACTAGTTAATATTAATATTTTAAAATGATATAAATAATATTCAAGTATGTATTGGATGAAAATCATAGGAGAAAAATACAAGTGCAAATTGATGAATGATTGCTACAATCTGTTCATCAATTATTTCTTATGTGATGCCTAAAATTTCATTGAACTTCAAATTTATTCAACGGTTGGAAATCACACCTGAGATCTTTTAAGAAGAAGAAAAGTAGAAAATTTTAAAAATTTATAGTTTAAAATGAGAAGAAACCCTTCCATTTGTGGTTAACAAATGATAGTATATATGAATATGTGCTAACTGTGCCTTGTCAGAAAAGTCACAACCCTTCGAAAAAGTCAAAATATATATATATATGTATATATTGTTTGTTGGTAATAAAAATATTATTTATCAAAAATAGATGAATTATTAAAAAAAAGTCTAATAGTATATTTGGTCAAAATATTTCACAATTCATGAGTGATTTTTTTCTCTATCCCAAAGTTCTTATTTTGCAGCACTGATATGTATGGTCAGTCTTGAATGAAAAAAAAATTGTTCATTGTTTTTTATAGTGTTTGTTAAGTCAAACATGAACAAGTAAAGTATGCATAGAGGATATTTAATTTTACGATTTTAAGTATGTTATGTGGAATATTTTTTGAAATTAAAAAATTGTTTATTTTTTTAAGAAACTCTTTTTTGAACTAACCAAGAAAGAAAATAAACAAACAAATTAAAACGTAGGAAGTACGAAAGAACATGGCATGCATATGAAGCTGAAGAATAAATGTTTTTTTTTTAACTTTTTCTATTTTAGGTGATGGACCATTGATGGTGGACTAAAAATTAATTTGCACTTACAGTGAATGATTTACGGTTAAAATGTATTTTTAATGAATAGTTAATGACAGTTTAGATACGAAACTCAAATATTCTAGTTCAAACATAAAAATAAAAAATAAAAAAATTTTAGATGTATTTTTGACCCTCACTAAAAAAACAAAATGAAAGAAGGAAAATGTATCACTTTCATTCATATCTTTTGTTTTTTGGCAAAAAGAAGTATTAATATGCTTACCAAGATTAAAAATCTTTTTTGGACCATACAATTAATGCTTAACAACTAACACAAGAACACACAAACTCTAGACTCTAAAAAGATCGATTGTTTGTTGAACTCTATAAATTGTGTAAGAATATGATATTTCAAATTTGGGAATAAATTTTCTTTTTAGAAATCATTTTTGGTGGAAAAAATGCAAAAACTTTTACAAAAGACATTATCAAATATCAATACAATTTATCTTTAGATTAGTTAGTCTATTTATGTTATAAATAAAATGGCAAAGGGTCCCCCATCCTTCCGTGGACCATGGGCATTCCACGAGCAAATCAAATTAAAATTGAATTTATTATTGATATGCAAAATGAATCACCTCAAAATACGATAAGAAAGTATCAAAGATTAAAAGATTAAGAGTCTATTTAGTTAGCTAATTAAAACTAGTTAATAGGCATCAAATGTTGAAAACACTTCTAAGTGTTTGAAATTGATTTTATGATTAGTACCAAAGTTGATAGTAAGCAATTGAAAGATTTGGTTAAAAAATGTTTAACACCTACTAATGTTAAATGACTGAAATGTTATTAACGTCATTTTCAAGAATATATAAATTTTGAAAGTATTTTTACATGAAGAAATGCAAATTATGGAAATAGAAGAGGGAATTGGAGATTTTATTTGGGAAATAGTATTTTAGAGATTACAAAATATAAATAGTACTATATTTGATTAATTTGATAGTGTTTATGAGCTGAAAAATCATATGAGTGAGACCAATTTGTGATTTTAGCTTAAAAGATCTTTTGTTGCCTACCGACACACACGAGAACAAGTCAAAAAATATTTATAAACTAGTTTATATATGTATAATACTTATTATTCAAATTTGAACAATAAGATTTTCATCCTCATAAATTCATTTGTAATCTCTCATAATTTTCGTCCTACTTTTTCTCACTAAACCATATCCTCGACGGTTTTCTCAAGTCTCTTTTTCTCACTCCCCTATAAACGTTTTCGCCTAACAAGGGGGTGAGCCACTCCAAGTATAAAGCGATAGTGAATCCCGAACTTGCCCATGCTCAACCAAACTGGACTCGAAAAGTGATTGGAAAGCAAAGCCCTTCCTTCCGATCCAAGCCGGTGAAGCCGCCCCTATATCTAACTATCGCTCACCCTGATCACATACTGGCACGCATCATAATCAAAAGGCCGTAAAGTACATAATACCTATGCATCAGTGACAGGTCAGAAACTAGACAAAACAATGCAGTAGCATAAGGTGTATCAGTTCACCTAATATTTACACATAACTTGCACTTCACAAAATAAAAGTTGGATACCTAAGTAATTGAAGTCAATGTACATTCACTTAATAACAGATCAAATCAAAATCCTACAAATTAAAGGAATGAACAACCATATATTTCCTTGAAAATTAGTTAGACCTTTCTAGCTCACCATTTACTCTCCCTTGTTGGTCTACATCATTCAGGACTACTATGCCCACCATGGCTTCTCCGTAAAATCTTTCGAAATTACATATTGGAATCTTGAAGTGTAAGGTAGCCAATCGATTATCTGAGACGCCTTTTTATTGGTTCTTCTGTCTACACATTTCTGTATGGAATCACAAAGCTTCTTTTCGACGTTTTCCATGACCCAATTAAGAAGATCATCGGATGAAATACTAGCTTCCTTCGCGTATCTTTCAAGAACCTTAGGCAAAGATACTCTTTTCGACTTCTTTACTATGATATTAGCCTGTAGGAACTCTTTCTTTGCTGCTTCTAGCTCACCCTGAATGTTCGAGGCAGTGTACACTTTCAGCTAGAAAAGAAAAAAGAAAGTGTTAGATGTTTGGCTTTCTAACTAGTGTCAGCTCGCCACTTTCGGAGATATGATCCAAGAACAGTACTCGATAATTAGGATGTTTGTATATGTTAGGCAATACAATTAGTCTGTTTCACTTCAAATCTTTCAAGAAGTCCTCAAAATGAAATATTGTGGCTTTATTTATCAATATAAGGGGAAAATGTAGCTACTTACCAAGAGACTGGAAGAAGTTCCCGTGCATCTATACAAGAAAAATACAATGAGGAAACACAACTACTCACCATGGGATCGGAAACAGCGCCAGTACAAACAGCAAAGCAAACAAGGGGCTGGAACTCTTGAAGGGCAAATTTTGAACTGATGAGTTGCCTTTCTTCTCCTGATCTTTTCCATAATGCAGTTGACAGAATGCTCTCCAACCACTGTAGTTTGAACAAAAATATACTTAATCAACTGCAAGTTTGTCATTTACAAACATGACTTGCAAATAATAACAGATGAACAATCAAAGTCTTAATGAGAATGAGAAATCAACAACTGTTGTTGAAGTGATTATCTATGAATTTACTACACTTTATAGCTAGTACATATATTTGATAGGAATTCAGCCAGTTTCTTGACGAAGTACTATTGGAAGATGTTAATATACCAGACTACTGTAAGATTGAGAAACAATTGTTCTTATAGCATTAGGGTGAGAAGGAACAAATAGCAACCTAAGAGATGGTCAGAGCAACAAAGTAGCTCAGAGAATTATTTTGCGCAATTATTGTTATATGAGATGAGCAAAAAGAGGAAGGATCCAAAGTCATTACTAATTATGTTACCCCTGCTATTTCTTAACTACAACTTTATAATCACTCTAGATCAGAATAGTGAATACCCATCCTATCCGAGGTGTACGCAAGCCAAAAATGGACTGTTCAATGGCATTTGCACTTATGACCTGGCCACCAACATTGTAAGCAGCCTGCACTATACAGAGAAGCAAATGGTGATTCAAATACTCAAAAATATATGCATGGTAAAAAAACAAGGAATTGTAGTATAAACGAAAAGAATAGAAGGAAAATGACAAAATGTAAACACAAAGTAACTTAGACTACCTTGTGAAGCAACGCCAACCTTCTAAGAGAGTTTTGTGGTATCCCATATGCTAGATATGCCTAGATAAGAGAAGAAGAAGGAGATGTAAAGAAAACATAATAAACAAATCAAAAAGGAGAAAACGATACAAAGTAAGAGCCATATTTACATGCATAACTAAGGAATTGTACAAGTTGATCCAAAATGCCATTTTGTTATTGGTTTCCATCTGACTGAGATTCACTCTTTCCAGTTGCTCCACCAAAACTCTGAAATTTCAAAACCAAACTACACGTTAGACCAGAAATTCCAAGTTCCAACACAATCTGTTTTTTATGCAATCAAAGAAATGCACCTGTAGTTACTGATGGCATAAGATGCACGAGATATGTTATTCTTGTCTGTCGCTATCCAAGATATTTCAATTGTTGATTTGCAAAACCAATCTCTCTCCTCTTTAATATCATGCTGTGGAATTATGACATTAGTAGATGACCTTGATGACAAAGGTGACCGCTTTTGTTCAGTACTTGTCGATTCTGTAATCCGGAGCCAACAGTATATTGCAGCCATGCACCTTACCATTTCCTCAGACAACTTACTAGGACACTGGTAAAGATGATCTTTAAGAGTTCGTGCCAGAGGAGATTTTTCCATTGATGTTACCTGCCCTTGCTCCTGCAACAATTCATAGAAAATAGCATGAGTTGATACGCTACATCATTTCCAGCCGTACTTTCTAGCCTTGAATAGCCTACTAATATAGTACAACCCCCCAAATGGATACTGATATCCTGGTGATTTAGCCCGTTTAGGTACTTTATTTTATGCTACTGATTTAGGTACTGATATCCTTCATCATTGCTGTACAGAATGTTGCTATGGAAGAAAATAGTTATTTTGAAACTAGCATGTTTCAAACTTCACCAAACCGTTGTAACCTCATTCCTCGCATGTCAAACCCAAAGCACTCAAAGAGCCAAAGGGAGTTGATGTCAAATGGGTGAACATATAAATGTACCACTAGCAGACAAGAATAATAAGCTAATATGAACTAATTTTCACAAACTACTAATCTGTTAATGTCAAAATGTTGCTTATTGAGCAACAACAGAAGATAAAAGTATTGCATAGTAAGCAGCACACACAATTAAAGTTATAATGGAAGTTGTGAATACACACTACAATTACAGACAGTGCCTAATACTTTGAACAAAAGAAAGACACAACTAGATGAAGTCAATGGTAAGCAAAATATCAGAAGCAAAGAAACAAAAGTCAAACGTGGTTAGTCCTTTTAAACTTTCAGTTTCTTAGTAGAAAAAAACAAGACTTCTAGCTTACCTTAGAAAAAAACAAGACTTCTAGACTTAAAAACCATTTATTTATTAAATCTCTAAGAGTATCATGTCACCATTTCGGAGTCTGTCAGAAGAAGATGCTATTATTGGAATAACACATACTCTTATTAGAAGGGATTCTAAAAGGAATAAACCAATATGCAGAGAAAGAATTAGAAAGCTTACCTTAGTATGCTCTGAACTACTTTTCTGAATGTGTACATTAGCTTTACTATTATAAAATGAAGCATGTGTTGACTTCGACTGCAACAAATTTCTTTTTCCCAAGTCATTTATGGCAGCAAGAGCTTGGAATGTCCGCAAAGGGAATTTTTTGGATGAGCAAAAGGCACTTGATATTATACTTGGATGTTTTCTTGACTCAGCTTTATTATGTGCTGGAGAAGTCATGACCGAACATTGCTCAGAAGAAGGCCGGCTAATGCATTCTTCAAAAACACTCCTGTACAAAGAAAGGACCTGCTGCTCGCGGTTTGCAACTTCTTCTTCAAGTAATTCAATCTCAGATATCAACTCTTTTGTCTGAAATGAAACGACAACCAATATTAACCTTAACTAAGTTCAGCAGAGTCAAGGTTGAAAGTCGAAAATGAGCGGAGAATGAGCAATATTCTATGTTGTCAACCTTATAGACAATTTGAGACCGAAAGAGTGTAACCTCGTCAGTTTCAATTACATCAATATTCTTTTAATAGGTAACGTACTCCAATCAGCTGTGTTATCAAGCGCCATTGATTTTCTTATTCAGAAAAAGGACTCCATAAGAAATAACCATTGTAAGTTCTCAAGTTAACGCAAGAATCAGAGGTTTTAGACAAAGTATATATACGAAACATATCCAAGAATTTTGTGGGAAAACTGAAAGTCAAGGCCAACACAGCAGATTTCTGGATAAGAAACCATTAGCTCGTGCTCCATTTCTTATATTTTAACAAACAACTCAAAGGTCTAAAGAGATAGAGTACAAACGGTTAGTTATCAAAGGGTACCTCAGCAGCAAAATGCCTATGTCCAGGAGACAACGTGCTAGAAGCTCTTCCCATTGCCCTCTCAAGCACCATACGCATTGATTTTTCTTGTTGCAAACGCATTTGTAACTGTTCGATCTGTGCATATTGGTTAAGTAAGAGAGAATTTGTCAACTGGATAAATAATGTTTTTGAGTAGTTCTTTTTGACTTCCAACTAATGAGATACAAATAAGCTCTCAATAAGGTGTAGTAGGAGAAACACAATGATATTGAAGTACTCGTCAATCTGTATACTATGGAATATCGGCTTCATTTCCATTTATATATGTCTATATAAATTTTCCGATAAGGAAAACAAAGTTCATTTTAGACTTGAATTCAAGATTGGTGTTTTATTAAGATCCTGCTTACATTGCTGACTTAGTAAAGCATTCAAAGATGGATACCGGAAAACATTATAATGGAATTAACTGCATATCGTAATGTATTATAGACGTTGAGTGATTCACTTACATCTTTTTCCAAGGAGGCTCTGTGTTCTGGAACTTCCTCTTTGCTAATAGTTTTGGAGAATTCATGTAATGGACTTGCTTTACAACTCCTTGTTGAAGGTGGCAATACCTGCATATTCAAGAATATATCAGCTCATGTCATTTACTTATCTAATCAAACTTTGTCATTTCTCAAAATATGCAAATGCTACATTCGAAAGAGCCAGCCTTGTGAAGATGTAAATCCGAATTAAAAGATCATCAAATTTCGGAGTAGATTTCTCAAATGATCACTCCACTAATAGTTATATCTTCGAAAGTCACTTACGAAATTTGAAATCAATAAGAAGGGTGACTTTCTGAGATAATAACTATTAGTTGAGTGACTATATAGGGAATCAACCCTCAAATTTCAGTATACGAAGTAAGAAAAATATAAAGCTCTTACAGGTGGTTCATTCAATTCTTTCTTTATGGATTGGCTGTCTCCGCCTTTTGATAGAGCAGCGATTTTATCTGAAGCACTGAGACAAATGCATAACCAACTTAGAACGCTAACCACACAACACAATTATAGCTCATGAACATTGACAGTAGCAATTACAGAATGAACTACACAAGATTCCCTAGGAATGCTTACAAGTCCAAGTCAACATATCAAATGTGTTCACGCTCAAGTTAAAGTTCTGATCACTGAAAAAATCAGTAAGTTGAGGAAGGGGGGGAATTCTGCTCTAATTTGGAATCCAAGAACTTAAGAAATTCAGAAGATCTTACGAATTTCAAGTCTTTGAACTCGAAAAAAACATATTCCAATCGTTGTTGAATATGTCATTGTAGATTTGGTCATTTACATGTTGTAATCACAAAGATTTAGTCTTTTAGACAAGACAACATTGTTTCTTTAAGTAGTAATGTTCCACAAAATTTCGTATCTCATTAGCTTTTGCTATATCTAAACGAGTGTCAGAGACATGATTTTCATCAAAAGCGGTTCAACATCTACTATACAAACATAAAAACAAAAATTCAATTTGTATATACAATGTAACTTACAGGCGAAGGGAGTTCGAGTAAACCCCTTCCACCCCTCTAGCTCTACTCTGCCAGTGACGGAAACAAGATTTTCACTAACAGGTTCAAAATATGAAAAAGTAAACACACAAACCAGCCAAAGGAATTCAAAATCCACTATATATACATTAAAAAAAATAACTTCAACCATGTCTAAACAATGTAATTTTCCACAACCCAGACCCCCTTGCTCTACCTGGCTCCGCCCCTGAGCTCTACACATGATCTAAACCATAATTAACCATCTAAGAAGCTAAGAAACATGCAAAACCAGACTAACACACATGAGAAGAAACAAAAAGGGCATTCAACACACCAAAAAATAGCTACATCTCCAAAGTCGATATACATAAATTATACACTACTTAAACACAACTACACACATATATACATATATTATACATCCGCCGTCTATTCTAAGTAAAAATCCCAAAAATCAAACCTTTTACATCGCCTATGCTGAGAATAACCATATGCACATTTCCAAGAACTTCCATTTTGTTTCTTCCCAACTCTTCTCTGATTTTCATCTTTTACTAAACTATTCATTGTTTCTTTGGTCACTAGGAAAAAAAAAAGACTATGATATCTCACATTATATTCTTGAATACACTACAAACTCATTACATGTAGAAAAAAAACATATTTAACAAAATCAAGAAAAAATAAAAATAAAAAATCTCTTAGCATGGATTATGATAAATGAACTACAAGAAGAATAAATGAAGGAATGAGAGCAGGATCAATGATTAATTTGATGGAGTTTTCATAGAAATTAATTGGACCATACTAAATTATCAATCTTGAATTAATTGAAACACACATATACATATAGAAAAGAAAGATATACAGTAGTAGTAATTACCAGAAAAAGATGGGACCAAAGTTAGCTGCAAAGAATTGAATTGCTTAACTTTAGTGTAGTTGAGAACATTGAATGTGATTGTATTTAATTTCACCTGTCACTCTTTTGCATTTATGTTGTTGATTTTGGTCAGAACTTTTTGTTGAAAAAAAAGGAATTGGTCAGAATTTTAACG
>JAJOOS010003671.1:0-54954 GCA_029582725.1 Solanum chiquidenum
ATAAGTGTAATTCACATGCATAATCATACTTCATGTCTTGACATAAGTAAAGTCAACCTTAACATGCTTTCATATTAACATACATAGACCATAGTCTTTATTACATAAAGAGCCTAATCATAACCTCCCTTAGAGTCCACTTGTGCAATGCATTAGTAGGGTCCATAGTCCTACCTACACTAAGTAACTCTTCAAGAAATCATGACTAGAGTTAATATTCTTATCTGAGTCCATTTCTTAACTTTCGAGAGCCATTGCCATAACCGACAAAGACCATGTGAGCTACATGGAATGCGATGTTTTACTCCCACACCGAAAAGAGAGGGTACTACTTGCCAAAGTAGGACCTACATACATAATAACTATCTAGTGGATCCACTAAGCTAAGACCTACAGGGGCACTTAGTTATGGAACAAGGAGATTGCTACTAGAAAACCTTGACTTGCTAGGCATGGAGGTTTCCATCTCATGAGACAACATCTATGTTGGGAACCCAGACTTGCTAACCGTGAAGGTTCTCTTGTGGGAAGCCGAACTTGCTAAATGTGAAGCCCCCACTCTCATTTTTCATGTTCACTTGGTGCTAAGCTCCAACTCCCTTTTTAAGCATCTTTAAGCCTTTATTAACATTATTTCATAAAATAGGCTTTAGGGACTTAATCCCTCATATCATAAGGTCAAAGGTTTCTAAGATGAGAATGACCTTTCATCATAGAACCTACATTATGTGAGAATGTCCTTTCACATAGTCATGCCATATTCATAACATAGTCTAGTTTAGAGTACAATTGAAGAAGCCTTTCAAGAGACTCACTTTCACTAGATTATCATAACCTTATTCATTCATTCATGTGTGTGTGTACATATGTGAGAAAGCCTTTCACATAACCACCTTTGTACAATACATATTCATACCTTGCTAATCATACACTTTGCATGCATAATAAGATGTAAGAGTGCATATAAGAGTTAACCTTTCAATAGACACCATGACACATCATATTCATAGCTATACATGTAGAGTGTGTGTGTGTACATATTGGTTCTCATAGTGACATAATAGCAACAACATTGATATTTAGTGCATCTTCCCTTCAAGGGATCACAACACATTCACAATGTCCCCAAATCATAAGCAATTCATATATAAAGCCGTAGGGATTCAATACCACACACCCACACTTCATCATAAGAGACAAGGACACATTCAACATTGGATAGGTACTCCTAACATGTATATGATCACATATTCATATAGGGGTCATATAGGTAGGGGTCATTCCACAAGAGTACTTAACATAATCAATCATGTATACCACACCTTATCCCTAACATTATAATTAACATTATACTCCTCATCATCAACATACTTTAAACATCATGCTAGCAGTGAGGATTCCATACATAACCTTCATAGCACAACTTCATAAACATATGCATCATAATCATCAATTCACTTCACATATATTGACTTCAAGGCCATGATCTAAACATGCATATATAGACAAGAGTAAACACCGCCACCATAGGTGGGTCAAACCACACAACATCAACTCTCATACTATAGACTAGAAGTTAGGACAACTTACCAATTCTCCAAGACATGATCACCATGGATCAATCCTCAACAATTCATAATCAATTGACATATATGGCAATAGGAATCAACAATGTAATTCACTAACATAAACATAATCTAAATACAATTCTATAAACAAAGGGATCAACCCATAAATTTGCCCATAAGGCAATAATCCTCAACTCATCAATATACCAACAATTCAACATGAATAAGTATAAATAATCATAGGAAACATCAATACAATCTAATCTAAACATAATTTCATCAATAGAAATCATAATCACAAAGACCCACATCATAGGCCAATTTTAGAGAATTTGGGGATCATGGGTTCTTCAAGAATTCCTTTTAAACTTATCTTAAAAACCTTAATTCCACATCAATTCATCAATATAATGATTTATAAAATCGTTTGACAAAGGACCCATGTTTAGATTGAAAATTGGGAATTTTGGTCTTTGAATCACTTTTGAAAATCTTTGATAGAACTCCTTGAATGAGAGGTTATTCAAGAATCAAGAGTTACCATACCTTAATTATGGAAGACCCGTGAAATTGAAGAAGAAATAAGTTGAAAACCCATCTTCTAGCTTGAGCTTCATCAAGGTCTTCAATGGAGTTTTGAGAGAATTTATTTTTGAGAGGGAAGGGTCAATTGAAGAATGGGGTCTAATTCTAGGCTTTGGGGTTTTAACCAACTTAAAATACCCTAACATAGGTAGAATAACCATTTATAATAATTCCCCAAAGTACCCAAAGTACCCTTCACTTAGTTGGACCTTTTAAACAAGTCAAACTTGAGTTCTATTTTCGCAGATTTCGTCGGGAAACAAGTTCACGACGCGGAGGTGTTACCGCAAGTTTCATAAATTAAATTCCGAGACAGTAGAGTCTGAGACATGTCCGCGATGCGGAGCCACTTATTGGCCCTTGGTGGAGCTAGTCCATGACGCAGACATGCTCCCTCCATGCATAACTTGCAAGCTGCCTTGGCAGCTTGTTTGGCCAAGGGTTGGGGTCCTCCTCGGGGACCCTTAGGTTGGTCTCGGGGAGTCGTATTCGAACGTTTTGACCCTAAAATATTTATTAAGACACTAGGGTCACCTCCACTGATTTTAGACTCCAAACAACACATAAAAACATGAACAACATACTAGAACACACCAACACGTAAGACTAGTTTTCGAACGTCTTGGTCATCCCTTGACGTTTGACTTCCAAACTCTTTAAAACTGACTAAGAAGGCTATTCTTCATTATTTAAACAAGTTATTAATGCATAAAACCCATGTGAGGCTCTACTTTATCCTACTTCAGTTTGAGGGGTGTTACACTAAATGTATAAAAGTCCTCTAAATGCATGAATGTGTCCTAAATGAACCTAATGAAGAATGTTGACTCTTATATGCTTAAATGTAAATTATGCATGTTATACTTGGATTGTATTATGAGTTACTTCCTTGTTGTGACTTGTTGTATATTAATGTGCCTTGCTTATGGTAACTTCAAAGGAGTACTTAGTGTGAATAGTAGTATGGGATGCTACTTGCACATTGCACAAGTATGACTTAGAGTTTTCTTAGGTGCTGGTCCTTATGTGATGATATGTCATGTGTAATTTTAATCTCTTATGTGTGAGTATTGTGAAGATGGAAAGGTTGAATGGTAAGTTCACTTTTGGTGACCTTAATGTGGTACCTTGGTGTGTATGGTGATATGGGATGCTATCCATACATTGCACAAGGTATAGCATGAGGGTTATTTGAGTTGAAGGCTTGAGGTGAAAGTAAAGGAATATATGTTAATTTGGTTCAAATGTGGAATGACTTGAATGTTGGTTGTGAATTATACTATGTCTCTTTTACTCATATTCTTGAAGTTTTACAAAAATGGCATAAAAGCATGACTTTCAAATCAAATGTACTTTTTAAGCATATTTTTGCATGGCTATCATACTTAGTACTTAATTGTTCTAAGTCATTCTTCTTCTATGTTTTACTACAAGTGTAGGTTCCAGCAAGTGATTGCATTCTCGCTAGTGAAGCTTGGATTAGAGTTCTCCAAAACTTTTTGGGTATGTCCTCATAGATAGAGGAAAAGTGTTTAGAAGTTCCTTTCATTTTCATGTAATAAACTATTCTAGATTTCTATTGTAAAGGGGTGGTGTCCCTACTTTTGTTCAAGATTGTGTCTATGATGGCCATGTGAGATATAGAATTCCGCTTGCGTTTAAATGTTTTGAATCGTATGGTTTTAAATAAAAGTCTTAATTCCGTACTATTTTCTATTATATATGCAATGAATGAGCTATGAGGCTTGTATAAGACCCCTTTTGGGTCGAGTACGCCGTGTCGCATCTAGGAGTTAGCTTTGGGTCGTGACACTTTCTTAGGCAATATTGTGTCAAGCAAAGGTATTGAAGTGGATTCGTCTAAGACGGATGCGGTCAAGAATTGGCCTAGACACCTGTCTTGTCACGACCCAAGGGTACCCCCTAGACGTAACATGGAACATGGAATCCCAAAGGAACCCAAGTGAGCCTCTTACCATATTATCATCACGAATAATAAAGAATAAAATACAAATTTAAGTCTTTAAGAAATCGTTCATAAAAGTAAAGCAGAAATCTAGACATAGTCTCAATAAGACAACTACTATAATCGGAGTATCAAAATACTACGGTTACAACCCTTACAATAGAGAATATAAAAATGTCTAGTACAACTAGAGAAATGAAACAATAATAAAAGCTCTTGTCCTCGGATCCATGAGGACATACCACAAGCTTGAAGAGTAGTCAACCCAAGCTTGCCCTAGAGGGAATCGCCTTAGACGCCAGAACCTACCTTAGTAGAAAAATAGAAGAAATATGGGTTAGTACAATTAATGCACTAAGTATGGTAACTATGCATGAAAACCATTTAAGAAGCTAAAAAGGGAAATTTAGCTTAAAACTATGCATTTGATCAAGTTTATGAACCATCATGGAAACAAGTGCAAAAGCATAAGATACATACATATTCAACATATTAATCATCTCAACATAATAAAACAAACCATAAGAACCATCAAAGCAACCTTGTGCAATGTATGAACAAGGTCCCATACCCCATCCACCCTAAGGAGTACTCATTAAGTGATTATAGTTCATAAATCCAATTCTATATCATTCTATCATAATGGGATTAGCTTTAGCCGACATACACCATTAGAGCTTAGCCATGGAATCCGATGTCTACCCCGCATCGAAAAGAGGTGTCCTACTTGCCTAAGGTAGAACTAAAAGTTTTAGCTTACGTGGATTTACTAGCTAAAGACCTATGTGGGCACATAGTTATGGGATAAAGGGATTGCTTCTGGAAACCTGCCCTCTACTAGCGGAGGAGCTTCCATCCCATGAGACTTCTTCTAGAAACCCGCCCTCTAATAACGGAGGAGCTTCCATCTCATCATCATATCCTCTCGGTGCTCAGCACAATTCCATTCTAATTTATGTTATGTCTTGGCTTGAAGTAATGACTATGGAGAAGTGTCTTGACACTCAATCCATCAACTCATTCTATAGCTCCTACGTTCATTAAGGGAGACTAGTCTTCAACCCTTAGAACCACATATGTGACAAACCTTTCACATTACATGATCTACTTACCTAATTGTATGTATAAGAATCATCATCAAAACAATATCACAATTAGACCATAGTAGAAGTACTTTACTCTAAAAGTAATCCAATTGCATACACACAAGTCTCATACATATAGCTAGTTTTCATACTTTGCCCCTCCTAGGGTTATAGACCATTATGCATCAATATCAGTAGAATTACGTCATTGAACATTTATAATAACCTAATTAAAGTAAGAAATTCATCACATACATAATTTCAACACAATTGACTAACAAAGACCCATATTCATGCTTCAAGATCCAATTTAGGGAATACTAATTGTGGTGTAAATCTCGATGAAGCACACTTTGAGGACATGTACAATGAAAAACTGCATTTCTTTGCAAACAAAGTGGGGGGGGGGGTTCATCTGAGCTATCCAAGGTCGGACAGAAATCAAGGTTTGAACAGAGAAATTGTATGATGGTTGGAGAGTGTGAGATCGTGAATGGCGTGATCGTGGCACAAACTGGAAGGAAAGAGATGGGGATGAAGATCGATATGTTCCCCTTCACAAACAACAAAAGCCAAAGAAACCAAGAGCTGATCCTGAAAACTTTATTACTGAGGATATGCTTGCTAGTATCTTGAACAAGGTGGAAGGATCGGAAAAGGTGCTCAAGGAGATGAAAGTTGAAGTTGCTTCTCTTCACCAAATGGTCACATCATACTTGATATCCATTAAGCAGCTGGAAACATAGATAGGTCAGATATTGACTTATTTAAATCAAGACCGAAAGGGGGGTTCCCAAGTAATACTTTGGTGAACCCAAAAAATGAGGCATGATCCCATGGCCACATCGTGCCACGATGTTAAATAAGGCACTTTTTGGGAGGCAACCCAAGTTTTATTTTTTGTTGTTTAAATAACGTTTGTTGGATGTATAGGTTAATAATTAAAGTTAGGGATAAATAGGCAAATGGGAGAGATCAAAACCCACTTGACGTATCGCCGAGTAGTTTGGGGAGCTCGACAGCGATCACCAAGTAGTTCAGGGAGCTCGACATTGATCGCCGAGTAGTTCAGGGAGCTCGACGTCGATCACCATTTTGGCTAACTGAAGGACTCACATTTTGTCAACTTTGGTGGGATAAGGTCCACTCGGCGGGTTTAAGGTCAACTCAGCGACTCGCCGAGTGGATCCATAAAGTTAGTGAACCTCGCTGAATTGGGCGCGAACTGAAGGGTCATGGCCTTTAAACCATTTTCCAAATCAAAACCTTTAATTATTTTGAAATTTTCGACCCTTGCACTCTCAGAATTGCATTTTAAATCGTTGTTTTTCCATAATTTCTCGTGGGTGTCTTCGTGTGATCAGAAATTTTTGAGTTTCTTGAATTTGTCTCTTTGCCTTAGCCTTGTTCTTGTCTGCATCTACTGTTGGTGTCCCGTATTTACTTTTAATTACATGGGTTGTTTTGAGCATGCTATTGAGGAAGTAATGGGTCAATTTTATGCTTTGATTTTATGCCTAATAGCTTGTTGATCATTATTTTGTAATCAAACATGTTATATTTTATGTTTAGCCAAATTTCGTTGATGTTGATTATAAAATTGCGTGAATTATGGTTGTAGTATGTGGGATTAGGTGTGGGTGAAGTGTTAGTAACACGATTTCAACTGAACTACTTGTTTTTTCCCAATGATAGATTGGGTGATGTCATTCTTAAGGGAAAAGTCATCGTATTGCTTGAATTTTAATCAATTGGAGGAAGTATGAGTAGCCCATATTTAAATTGCATAGTGGGTAGGCCTAAATTGCGTAAATTTGTGTGTAAATTGCATTGATGTAGGTTGATGGTCAATATTTGAAAATTGGGCTTGGAATTTGACATGATGGGCCATTTGGCAAGCTAAGTCGAGCTCGGCGGTTCGGCAAATGTCCTCTCCATTGCCTACTTGACCTGATTTAGTTATGAATTATTTTGTGATTCTAGGCAATACGCATGTGCTCGCCAAATAAGATTGGTCTCGTCTTTTTGATGCCAAGTTTTTGTTAAATTATTACGTAATATTTGGGGAGCGACTTTTACTTCGTCGATCAAGTTTGGCGACTCACCGAATGACTTTTTACCTAGCCATTTTGTGTTGGATTTTTGATGGTTTGTTCTATGACTTTTGGCGAGTTTGCTAAGGCTCGCTGAATGATCTCGGCGACACGCCGAGTTGATCGGCGAATTTTTTTTCCAACTTCTTGAAACTTGATATTTCACTAACCCATTGCAACCACATTCATCTTGTTTTCTCATTTTGACAGATATGGCTGTCACCGAAGGTTCCAGTAAAAGGTCATCAACCCCCAAAAAGGCCAAAAGGGGGGTGATTATTGCGGAGGTTGCACCTCCTCGATCCACAAAACCTAGACCCACTCAAGAAAGTGGCCAGGGTAAAGAAAAATGGCTAGGGGAGCCCAGTTCAAGTAGCTCCAGCTCCGATAGCATGGGTGTATATTCCACTTAAACGTGCTGAGTTGTGCTCCAAAGCACTTCATAATCCAGCATGACTCCCATCACTCCTGACACCTCCACGACCTCTAGCAAAGGTAGCACAACAGACACCAAAATTGTCTACGGCACAAGAGCCTCCAGCCCGATCTATAAACCAGTTGAAGGCAGCTAGTATGCGGATACTTATGGAAAAGAAGAGGTTGTGCACATATGGGGTAGTGGAAAGATATCAAGTAGTGTGGGAGACACTCCGGTTTCACAAATTTGAGCAGTTCACAAAGCCCATGAATCCGTACGTGCGTACGTGGATAAGAGAGTTCTATGAGGGCTACACAAGGTTACTCCTAAAAGGGAAGAAGAAGGCTGGATTAGTGAAACCGTTAAAGTTTATTGAGGTGTGTGGAAAGAAAGTTAAATGCAGTGAGACGGACATAAATGAGTTGCTTGCTTGCACAGATCAAATAGTCCAAAGTTTGACTACTAAACTCATGACTAAGTCGTTAGATTACTTGAGGGGGTGGATGGCCCCATTTCTTTTTTATGATTCACACCATGGATAGAGGCAGGGGTCCCGATTGAGAAGAGATATTTGAATGTGGATGCTAGGTACTGGTTTAGTTTTATCAATAGTACCTTGGTGCCGTCTCAAAATGAGTCCATTGTTCGGCATCTGAAGGTTTCACATGTGGGGTGCATTATTTATTAGGAGAAGCTAAACTTGGGGTTGATTATTGCTTAAGAGATGACCATGAGGTCCAAACAGAGTCAGAACTCATTTTGCTTCCTAGTTCTCATTAGTGATATTTGTTGCCGAGCTGGAGTGCCATTTCTGGTGAAGACTGTTATTTAGGTGACTTCTACCTCATCTACTGGCATTATAAAGATCGAGGCTGAGTATATGAACGATGACTCTGAGCGTATGAGGATAGCACCGACAGATACATCCCAAGCTATCGATTTAGAGGCTATGGATACTGATACTACACTTTTGATAAACAATTTATGCATGCTTTATGAAAAGATGAAATTATGATTTAAGAATGATTCAAAGTAAGTTTCAATAAATTGTGAAAGGTTTTATCACATACTTATGAAATCATGATTGTGAAAGGTTTCACACATATGTATAAATCATGGTTTAAATGAGCTACTCTATGATTAAATAAGATTAGATTTATAGTTTAATTTGGGCTTTCCAAGAATGATGATATTAATATATTTATTACTAATTCCTTTGGGATTTTACTAAGAACAAATATGATGTTGATATGGTGTTCTCCCGTTGTAGAGGTTGGGTCTTTAGTAGCAATCTCCTTGTCTCTAACTATGTGCCCCATAGAATGTCTTAAGTGACATAGCCAGTAGATCCATATAAGCTAGATGTTTATGGTCCTTAACATGGCAAGTAAGATATTTTTTTAGGTGTGGGAGTAACACATTGGATTCCACGTTGTAGCTCATGTGGTCTATGTAAGTTAATATAAACATCTCACTAAAATGAACTAAATTACTTCAAAGGTTTTATGATGTTTTCATTATGTTTTAAGTTGCATTGACCGTGTTTATGACTTATGATTCTTTTAGAGGATATTACTATGATTTAGCGTTGTCATGCATATCATGTTGTAGTGTCCCATATGCTCATGTTTTATGTTTTCTACATTTTCAAATACATAGTACATTCCATATTTTAATGCATACTTGTGCCAAAATTATCTAATAATGTAGGGTTCGACGATCTTCCTCCTCCAACTCGTGGCTAGCTTGGATTACTTTCGCTAACGGATTTGTGTGTCCTCATACTTCAAGGGCAAGACCATGAACAATTTATTACTTATTTTGATTTTACCATAACCCATTGTACATGATGTATGAGTAACGTCCCAACCACTGCTATGATGTATTAGAAAGGCCTGTCAAGAAATATATTGATAATTCTACATTTTCTTTAACACTTTCCTTCATGATATGAGATTTTTTACCTTTATCTCTCTTCTTATACTCTATTGTGTTGAATGTATGTAAAGTGTCTTGTATAGGGCTTCTCAAGGTATTATATGTCATCTCACATCTAGGGTCTACTTGGGCTAGTAATAATGATCTTTAAAGCCTTTGAATCTGCATTAAAGATTTCTCCAGACTAAACCCGACATTCTAAACTAACGAAACTGTCAGAATTACATTTTGATGTCGTCTTCCTTGAAATTAAACCAAAGTCAACAGTTCATGTTTCGAAGGCTCAAAAATATAGTAACTTGCACAAAATCCAAACGAATGACTAGGTGACCATGATGTTAGTTCCAACAAGTCATAAATGACTTAGGGTGGCTAAGGGGATTCTATTAGTGATGAAAGAAAGGAATTTGAACTGAAACAACGTGGAGGGTCATTACATAACCAATCTATAATCTCACTAATTCATAAATGTCTTGGGTCCTCTAAATGAAAACTCTAAAGCAAAAAATGCCGAAATGGGAAAAATTACCTATATGTTCCCCTTCACGACTGATCCTGAAAACTTTCGTACTGACGATATGCTTGCTTGTATCTTGAACAAGGTGGAAGGATCAGAAAAGGTGCTTAAGGAGATGAAAGTTGAAGTTGCTTCTCTTAACAAAATGGTAACATAATACTTGGTGTCCATTAAGCAGCTGTAAACACAGATAGGTCAAATCTTGACTTATTTAAATTAAGACCGAAAGGGGGGCTCCCAAGTAATACCTTGCTGAACCCGAAAAATGAGGCATGATCCCATTGCCATGTTGTGTCACAATGTATAATAAGGCGCTTCTTAGGAGGCAACCTATGTTTTATTTTGTGTTGTTTAAATAATGTTTCTTGGATGTACAGGTTAATAATTAAAGTTTAGGCGAAATAGGCAAATGGGAGAGCTCAGAACCCACTCACCGTTTCACCGAGTAGTTCGGGGAGCTCGACGTCGATTGCCCTTTTGGCTAACTGAAGAACTCATATTTTGTCAACTTTGGCAGGCTAAGGTCCACTCGGTAGGTTTAAGGTCAACTCGGCGAATCGCCGAGTGGATCGACAAATTTCGTGACCATCACCGAATTGGGCATGAACTTAAGGCTCATGGCCTTCAAACCATTTTCAAATTCAAAACCTTTAATTATTTTGAACTTTTCAACCCTTGCACTCTCAGAATTGCATTTTAAATCTTTTTTTTCCATAATTTCTCATGAGTGTCTTCGTGTGATCATAATTTTTTGTGTTTCTTGCCTTTGTCTTGTTGCCTTAGCCTCGTTCTTGTCTGCATCTGAGTTTTACTTTTAATTACACGGGTTGTTTTGAGCATGCTATTGAGGAAGTAATGGGTCTATTTTATGCTTAGATTTTATGCCTAATAGCTTGTTGATCATTATTTTGTAATCAAACATGTCAGCTTTTGTGTTTAGTCAAATTTAGTTGATTTTGATTATGAAGTTGCGTGAATTGTGGTTGTAATATGTGGGGTTAGGTCTGGGTGAAGTCTGAGTAACATGATTTCAACAGAACTACTTGATTTTTCCCAATGATAGTTGGGTGATGTTGTTCTTAAGGGAAAAGTTGTCATGTTAGTTGAATTTGAATCAATTGAGAGATGTATGAGTACCCCATATTTAAATTGAATAGTGGGTAGCCCTAAATTGTATAGATTTGTGTGTGAATTGCATTGTTGTAGGTTGATGGTCAAAATTTGAAAATTGGGGTTGGAATTTAACATGATGGGCCATTTGGCGAGCTAAGTCAAGCTAGACGGTTTGGTGAATGTCCTCTCCATTGCCTACTTGACCAGATTTATTTCTGAATTATTTTGTGATTTTGGGCAAAACGCATGTGCTCGCCGAATAAGATTGGTCTCACCTTTTTTATTCAAAGTTTTTTGTTAAACTATTATTTAATATTTGGGGAGCGACTTTTGCTTTGTCGATCAACTTCGGCGACTCGATGAATGACTTTTTACCTCTAGATCGACTTTACCTCTTAGATCGACTAAACCTCGACCCACTCAATAAAGTGGCCAGGGTAAAAGAAAACAGCTAGGGGAGCCCAGTTTGAGTAGCTCCAACTCTGATAGCATGGGTGTATATTCCACCCACCTCACTACATCTAATTTTGAAAGTAAGGATGATGTGGGGTCTAGGAATCCAATCTATGATTCATTCCAGCAAATGATCAGATACTAAAATATAGGCGTGCTGAGTTGTGCTCCAAAGCACTTCATAATACAACATGACTCCCATAACTCCCGACACCTCCACCACATCTAAAAAAGGTAGCACAACAGGCACCACAATTTTCTCCGGCACATGAGCCTCCACCCCGCTCTATGAACTAGTTGAAGGTAGCTAGTATGCGGATATTTATGGAATAGAAGAGGTTGTCCACATATGAGGTAGTGGAAAGATATAAAGTACTGTGGGAGGCACTTTGGTTTAACGAATTTGAGCAGTTCACAAAGTCCCTTAATCCGTACGTGCGTACGTGGGTACGAGAGTTCTAGGAGAGCTACACAAGGTTACTCCCAAAAAGGAAGAAGAAGGCTAGATCAGTGAAACAATTAAAGTTTGTTGAGGTGTGTGGAAAGAAAGTTAAATATAATGAGATGGACACAAATTAGTTACATGCTTGCATATATTGGATATTCCACAGTTTGACTACTCAGCTCATGACCAAGTCATTAGATTACTTGAAGGGGTGGTTGGCCCCATTTCTTTTTTATGCTTCACACCATGGATAGAGGTAGGGGTCTCGATTGAGAAGAGAGATTTGAATGTGGATGCTAGGTACTGGTTCAGTTTTATCAATAGTACCTTGATGATGTCCCAAAATGAGTCCTTTGTTTGGCATCTGAAGGCTGCACATATGGTGTGCAATATTGATCAGGAGAAGTTAAACTTGGGGTCGATAATTGCTCAGGAGATGACCATGAGGGCCAAACAGAGTTAAAACTCATTTTCTTTTCCAGTTCTCATCAGTGATCTTTGTCGACGGGCTGGAGTGGTATTTTTGGTGAAGACGGATAATTAGGTGACTCCTACCTCATCTACTGACATTAGGAAGATTGAGGTTGAGTAAATGAACGATGACTCTTAGAGGAGGTGGATAGCACCGGTGGAAACATCCCAAGCTGTCGATTTAGAGGCTATAGATATTGATACTACACTTTTGATAAATGATTTATGCATGCTTTATGAAAAGATGAAATTATGATTTAAGAATGATTTAAAGTAAGTTTCAATTTAGAGGAAGGGGATACTGATACTACATAAGATTAGATTTTTAGTGTTATTGGGGCTTTTCAAGTATGATGATATGAATATATTTATTACTAATTCCATTGGGATTTTCTAAGAACAAATATGACGTTGAGATGGAGCTTCTCCCATTTTAGAGGTTGGGTCTTTAGTAGTGATCTCCCTGTCTGTAACTATGTGCCCTATAGATTGTCTTCAGTGACATAGCCAGTAGATCAATATAAGCTAGAAGTTTATGGTCCTTAGCATGGCAAGTAAGATATCTCTTTCAGGTGTGGGAGTAAGACATTGGATTCCACGTTGTAGCTCATGTGGTCTATGTCAGTTAATTAACATCTCACTAAAATGAACTAAATTACTTCAAAGGTTTTATGATGTTTTCATTATGTTTTAAGTTGCATTGACCGTGTTTCTGACTTACGATTCTTTTAGAGGATATTACTATGATATTTCTTTGTCATGCATATCATGTTGTCGTGTCCCATATGCTCATGTTTTATGCATTTTTATATACATAGTACATTCCATGTTTTAATGCAAACTTGTGCCAATATTGTCTAATAATGTAGAGTTCGACGATCTTCCTCCTCCCACTCGTGGCTAGCTTGGATTACTTTTTCTAGCGGATTTGTGTGTCCGCATACTTCAAGGGCAAGACCATGATAATTTTATTTCTTATTTTGATTTTGCTATGACCCATTGTACATGATGTATGAGTTATGTCCGAACCACTCTTATGATGTATTAGAAAGGCTTGTCAAGAAAAAAATTGATAATTCTACACTTTCTTTTACACTTTCCTTCATGATATGAGATGTTTTACCTTTATCTCTCTTATTATACTCTATTGTGTTGAGTGTATGTAAAGTGGCATGTATAGGGCTTCTCAAGGTCTTATATTTCATCTTACATCTAGGGTCTACTTGGGGTAGTGACCATTATCCTTAAAGCCTTTGAATTTGCATTAAAGATTTTTCCAGACTAAACCTGACATTCCAAACTAACAGAACTGTCCGTATTACATTTTGATGTGGTCTTCCTTGAAATTCAACCAAAGTCAACAGTTCATGTTTCGAAAGCTAAAAAATATAGTAACTTGCACAAAATCCAAACAAATGAATAGGTGACTAGGATGTTAGTTCCAACAAGTTATAAATGACTTAGGGTGGTTAAAGGAATGTTATTAGTGATGAAACAAAGGAATTTGAATTGAAACAACGTGGTGGGTCATTACGTAACCAATCTATAATCTCAATAAGTCATAAATATCTTGGGCCACTAAATGAAAACTCTAAAGCAAAAAATGTTGAAATGGGAAAAATGACCTTGAGGGCCATTACATTTAGCCACAAATCATAGAACACAAAGTTCTTTATCTTAATGCCAATTATTATGTCAAGTCTCATATTTTCTATATTTTTCCTATAGTTAAGTCTTATTTTCTCCAAATAATATAACTCTATTGATTTTCATTTAATACCACATACCTTATATACAATTATATATACTAATAGTATCAAAACATAATTATTTCTAGCAACCATACCATGAAAAGGTAAAAATAACCCACAATTATCATCAAGTTACAAGCCTGTAAAATTAACTAAAGAAAAATAATATCCATCAATCTTATACTTATTAACACTGTCCTATGACCTTGTAATAAACACATTTATTCATTGTGCAATTATTGTCTAATCATTGGCCACCAAAGTTGTCCCAAGTCCATAAAATGATACTACAGGTGCCAATTTTCATGTTTTGCAATTCAAATTTCATTATTTCTCTTTGACAACCCAACACTATAATTATTATAATATGACACTATGTCCATATATAAAATTACAAGGTTTGAGGCTTAGTTCGCTTTTACCTGATTAACTAATATTTTCTTTCAATTATTTTCAATTAGTTCTCTTTGTCTTTTTGGTGCGGATGCTGCAAATTTCCCCTATTTTTCTTGAGTTATAATATTAAACACCAAATAATTTTATTCAATTTAATACATGTCCATGTAATGACCTTTGAGGTCATTTATGTGTTTTTATGTGATTTTACTATTTTTTTTCTATTCTTGTAGCTTCCTTGTATCTTTTGTGTGGTTTTGGGTTTGGGGACATACTTCTCAAGGTTGTTGGGCGAGTGTGGTAAGAGTTTTTCCCTTTTGGAGGCTTATGATATGAAATAATCTACATTAGTCAATATCCAAAGATTCTGATGTTGGATAAGGATTCCATAAGTTCTAGTTGTTCTGGAAGGTCCTTTTTTCTTAAGTATGAATCTTTTTCGTGTTTTGAGACATTTGTTTTAAGTTTGTACCTTTAAGAGATTTAGTTTTGAAGTTTTTTTATCAAAGTTTTACTTCGGTCAACATTCATGGTAAATTCACTCCCATGGAATTTTTTTGAGTATGGTTAGAATTCACTCGCATGGAAATTCTTTGAGTATGGTTAGAATGTTGAGTTTGGTCTAGAATAAACATTGGTTCGATTCCTAAGGCTTTCAGGACGAGTTCGTGTCTTTTTGAAATATATTGGTATTTATTTCAAATGTTGAGTTTACTCAATATTTGGATAGGGCGACCTCTATTTGTTAATTCATGGATTCCATTGGGTCTAGAATGTCATTTGTGATTGGGTAGAATAATTTGTTCTCATATATATGGTCCCGAACAAATGATTAGCCTTAATAGCGAGATTTCTTCACTCCTCTTGGGTTGTTTATTCAGAGAAACCGATGCAATATTGTTCCCTTCTTCGTATTCATGGAACCTAGTCTCCGTCCATAGAGATTAAGCTAATTAGAATCCACATTCACATGGGTCACACCATGATTACAGAGGTTTGCCTCCAAAGTCTTTACAGTCGGGTACCTACTATCGTGTTCCTGAAAGGTTAGATCCCCTAGCCTTTGTGTTTGTGGGCGTCTTGTTGAATCTGTGAAGGCTTAGACTGGCAGACCTATGCATTTTTGGGATGCCATCTGAGTTCATGAAGGGTTAAATCCCTCGCATTAAAGTATTGAAAAGACTAGTTTTTAGCATTTATTATTTAATGAAAGAGTAAGTATATTTGAAATTTTTAGAACAATTTTTTTTGGATTTGAGAGATTCTTGTTATGTTGCATCGAGGAATCACATGGGCATGTTGTGGAGTCATTAAATCATTTTGTAACCTTAGTAAATACTGTAACGATCCGAGAGCACCCCCTAGTCGTAACCGGCGTACTCGACCTCTCGGAGGTCTAATACAAGCCCTCTTAGCATTCATTCATCGTATAGATAACAAAAACAACATAAGTGATTAAAAAAATTCTTCACACATGAAGATACTTTCATTAAATAACAAGCGGAAGACTTTCTAGACTTTATACATGATGTCTCAAAACCATCTAATACTTCAATACAAAAATGGGACTAAGCCCATACAAAACTTAAACAAAATACTAGAAATACATCGAAAGGAACATGTAGGGTATTGTCCTCAAATCTATGAGGACTCACCAAGTCTTCATTGGCAACACTTAGAAACCTATCAAGTAGCCATGACATGTCACCATCTCCCAATCCCTACACTTTAGTCAAAAAGGGAAAGAAAGTGGTTAGCACAATTAAGTACTAAGTATGGAGACCATGCAAAAGCATGCTTCAACAGACATTTACAATGAATATATGCTTTCATATCATTTTGATAACACCTTCACTTCACAAGTATAAGAGACATAATACAAGTCAACATTCACATATAAGACCATAGCCAACCATACATATATTCAACATAAATCCATATACAACCCATGCTTAACTTTAAAACAACACATGCCATTTCATTACCACATGACCTCTACCTAATATAAGCTTAAGACACACTTGAGTGAGACAAGAAGTGACCGCCCATACAACCTCTTCAAGAACACTTAAGTGTTCCTCAAGATTACCTTAGATAAGGTCATTTCCTTTACAACATAGCATCAATAGACCAACATTCTTTAAGAAAACCATTTAGGAGACCTTCAAGCACATAAGGGGACTTTCACATAATAGTCGTTAGACTTAGGGAACTCACTTTAGTATCTTTAAAGCCTACTCGTTCCATGTGTAGATAGCATACCATACTACTACATACACGTTGTAGAACCTATCCAATAACTATAGTGCACATCCCACATGATGTGAATAGGCATAACCGACATAGACCATACTAGCTAGGCATGGAATCCGTAGTCTATCCTACTCCGTGGAGGTTGTTCTACTTGCCAAGGGTAGAACTAGTAAGCGGCCCATGTAGGCACATGGTTTGGGAGATGTCCAAGGAAGTTCATTGTGCCTAATCTCATACTCAACTAGGCCACCTTCCTAACCACATCCACTCGGTGCTAGCCTTGTTTCCCATAGAATATTCAATCACATATGTACTAGAGAGGGTTCCTTTTCTAGTTCAACCAACTCATAGTACCTCTTCCCAAGAAAGGCCCCATTTCTTAGTCATAGCGAATCAAGGTTCATAAGGATAGCTCATTTAACTTTCTTAGATAAGGATTCACATGCCGTTCCGGATTCATCCATCTCTAAGACTATTATTTCACTCAAGAAGGGAACATCGCCCTAAGGCCCATCCTTCAAGGTTATGCATTTACTTAGGAAAGCTAGACTTATGAAAGGGCACCATTTCTTAGTTCTGCCGATTCAAGTCTTGGCCTAGAATTCCTCTTTTAGCATTTATAGAAAGGGCACCATTTCTTAGTTCTAGCCCACTTCACACATTCATGCATTCAAGACTTTAAGTAACAAGAAGAGACACTTTAGTCTACTAATCAAGTCACATCATTATCATTTGAGGACACTTCGTAATCCAACATCATCACATACATACATCATGAGAAATCATACTTTAAATCACAATGCTATCCAGTTTACATAGGATCATCACATAAACTGACTCACATCATATCTTCACATATAACTTCACATAAAACTTTACATATAGCTTCATTTATATATATATGAACACAATAATACAACAATACTCAGATAATGCCCTTCATGGCCACAATCATAATTCAAAAGCAACAAGCAACACTTCCACCAAAGGTGGATCCAACCTAAGAAACAATTATAGCCGTATTAATAGATCATGCCATCTTACCACCTTTCAAAGGCCATAAGCCACAATACTCAATTCCATTCCAATTATACAATATTCATCAAGTTAGGTCAACTTACCCTCTTTCCATAGCTATCTTCATCATCCTCATATTCCAACAATTAAAAATACAATAACAATGATAATATCAACATTCAACTATACAAACTAAGCTAAACAATATCCAATAACCAACATAAAGGCTAAATCCCAAATTATGACCATTCAAGGCTACTACCTCACATTATACAATTCAATAACAATTTCCAGCAATTCAGAATAGCTAAGATCATATAAGAACATCCCACATCAAACCACTCAATAATCCTTCTTCAATTACTCAAAATCAATAGACCCACTTTAGGCCAAATTTAAAGAACTTGAGAAGACATGGGTTCATGAAGATTTCTTCCTTAAAACCATAAATAATCATTAATAACAACATAAAACATCATTTAAAATCATTTAATGCAAGAACCCATGCTTAGAATTCGAAATAGGGTTTTGTGTATTTGAAAAACCTTGAAAACCTTTTGATTGGGCTCCTTGAAAGAAAGAATAATCAATGATAAAGGATCCCCATACCTTAATCATCAAGAACCAAACAAAATTGAAGAATTAATCAGTAGCCACCATCAACCCTAGCTCCATCTTTCACCTTGAGCTTCCATGGGGTTTTGAGAGAGTTTTAAGAGAGGGAGGGTTTTGAATTTAGGAGAATGACTTTAAAATAGACTTTAAATGTTTAAATATACATAAAAACACTTAAAACAATAACCCAAGGTACCCAAACTACCCCTCACTTAGTTGGACCTTTTTAACAAGTTAAACTTGAGTTTTATTTTCGCATATTTCATCGGGGCACAGGTTCGCGACGCGGAGGTGTTCTCACAAGTTTAATAAATTAAAATCCGAGACAGTAGAGTCCGTGATATGTCCGCAATGCGGACCAACCATTTGGCCCTTGGTGGACTAATCTGCGACGCGGACATGCTCACTCCATGAGCATTTTCAAGTTGCCTTGGCAGCTTGCTCGGCCAAGGGTTGGGGTCCTCCTCGGGGACCCTTAGGGTGGTCCCGAGGAGTCGTACCCGAACCTTTTGACCCTAAAAATATTTATTAAGACACTAGGGTCATCTCCACTAATTTTAGACTCCAAACAACACATAAAAACATGAAAAACATACTAGAACGCACCAACACGTAAAAGACTAGTTTCTGAACGTCTTGGTCGTCCCTTGACGTTTGACTTCAAACTCAACTAAACTGACCTATAAACTCATTTTCAAATATTTATACAAGTTTATCAACTACTAACAAGCATGTGAAGCTCTAATTATCCTATTTCATTTTGAGGGGCGTTACAAATCCCATAAATTTCCCTTTAATTCACATATTTTACTCTTTTTGGTCTAATTCTTCAAGGTACTATTTTTGCTTAATGGTGGCTAGAATTTTGCTCTTTTTTATGGAAAATTTCTCTGAGCGGTTTAGGTCCTCATGATGGAGTAATTTTTTTTACTATGTGCGCGGGTCTCTCAGTTGCATTTTTTGGTTGTGATTCGGATTTAAAATGCTTATGTTAATATGGGTGATTTTTTTGCTTTTTTCTCATTCCCATTGCGTTGTTGATAGCATGGCATCATTCATAGTCTATTCAGATAGAAAAGGCACTGAAGTAGTCGTTCGTGTGTGGTTTCAGCCATGAGGTATGTTATATTTTCTCTCGTTAGACTTATCTTAGCTTAATTATGTATGTCTTTAAGTAGTTTGATAATTAGAAATGGATTAGGATAAGTTTGTAGGTGTACTTGATCCTTAGTGAGATTTATTTGTCTTTCAGATTATTTAATTTAGTAATTTAGATGGTAAGACTTAGTATAGGTTATTTTTTAGCTTTGTTGTCGTTTTAGATCCATAGAATGCTCTTAGATGGTGTGGAACTTGGAATCTTTTCAGGTTGGATCTTTTGTGTTTTGTGTGTCTCTTTCAGTTATGTTTTGAGTTTTTTGTTTTATTGATTGAAATATTAGACATGAGTTCGTGAACATGGATTGTATGGAGTTCCAGGTTAATACGACGATGTTGTGATGGGTGTTTACCATATTGTGTGTGTGGTATTGATTGATTTATGAGAAAGACTAGATTGGGTTGGTGTTCAATCACGTCCATGGCATAATGATGGCTTAATTGCATCTTATTATATAGAATGAGTCACCTACGAAGGTGACTTACGGACCATAGGTCCAGTCACGCTCCGTAGGTTGAAGGCGTAGATGGAGCATTAGGGAAATCTTGACCAAGTGTGGAACTACAAAAGTTATTGACAGACCATAGGTCGACCCATTGGCCGTCCTGCATGTCCGTCATTTGTTTCTGAAAGTCTGAGTTCCAATACCAGATGAAAAGTTCTAAGTGTGGAGCCCCCGATAGGGGACCTATGGCCCGTATGTCGACTTACGGTCCGTTCAGCAGGTCCGTCATTTGCATCAGAAAGTTGAAGGTTCCAAGCTTCTGAGAATTTATCTTAGTCCTGAGCACGGAAGGGACATACGGACCATAGGTAGATCCACGGGCCGTAGGTCAGTCTCTTTGATTGAATCCGCGTCCAGGAGTTTATTTCCTTATTTCGTTTTCTTTTTGTTTGGGACTATGTTTTCTATAAATAAGGTATGTAAACCTCGTTTTTGGGGGTTAGCTACTATTGTTTAACTTTAGTTCTTGGTGTGTTCTTGGGAATTAAATTGCAACCATTAGCAATTTGATATCCTAATTTTGGTTTATAAAGATTCTTGCTTTGAATTTCAATTGGAGATTTCGTGTTTCTTATACTGATTACGTAAGTTCATGAATTCTTCTTCTAAAAATATGAATTGTGTTCTTGCTACTATGGGTAGCGAAATCCACAACTAGGGTTGTGGGAACCATTAGCAATTAACAAAGTATGAATATTAACTAAGTAATTCTTGAATAGTGTTATTGTATGCATTGATAATTCTTTCATTTAGAAGTCTTTTTAACGGTGTAGAACGTTAGAATTCGCCTTGTTGCTACTTGCCGGACCAAGGAGGTATTTAATAATAAAATAATTATTAATATAGATTTAGTGTGATAATATCTAATAGTCTAATGTCAATTGGTGCGAGGGTGAAAACTAAGCCATACATTGATGTGATGTCTAATATGAGGTAAAGGTAAGGGTTAGTAAATTATACACACGTAGCCGGACCAAGGTGCGGGGTGAAATTCTCTATTTGTCGGACCAAGTATTTAGAGATACATAACTTACCACTTTGCATGTGATACACTAGGAAATGATTACTATTACTAGGATTACCGCGTTATGAGTTTATGGGGAACACATATACCCTAGTTACTTTCTCTCATTGATAACAACTAAAGTTTGAATCTTGCTAAGTTGTTCTCTAAACTACAATTGGTTAATTGTTAAACGACTCCCCCCCCCGTCTACTTACTTGTCTCGGAAATAAGTTGACTAAACGAATATAATTGTAAGTTAAGTTTAAGTCTAAACCATATTCCTCGGGGGATCAACCCCAACCTTCAAATTGGGTTCATTATTTGACAACGATCGCTTATACTTTTTTAGGGAGGTGTAATGTGAGCGTATCTCTTGTATGGAGTCCTTCGGGGTTCTATACGACATGCTACATATAGGGGGTGCCCCTGGGTCATGACAGAGAGGTTTGCTCCTTTGTGGCTTGAAGTAATATCTCCTCCACAACTATATGTCCCACATTAATCTTTTCACTCTCAATGAGGGAACCCACTAACACAGTTTTCGAATGCCGGTGTATAGACTTATTTTTGGATGGCATCACGTTGGTACTAATAAAGCCGAACCTTTACCTAGAAAATCTACTCAGATCCATCTTTTCAATATTGGCATATTCAACCATCAAAGAAGGTGCAGACTCAACTGATATTAGAGGGCCCAACCACTCTTTTAACTTATCGAAAGGTTTGTCCATCTGGGTCTTATACTTGTTTGTATAATTGTTTAGGGTGCCTAGTACTTCATTAATCGTAGTTTCAAGAAACTACACCATTTCACCTCAGACTTCTACTTTATTCACTGTCTTTTAGATAATAATTTTTGTCTTGTTCGCTAATGCCTTGTCATAGGCATCATAGAACTCTCGTACCCACTTTGTATGTATGGTTTGCTAGATCTTGTGAACTATTACAGCTAGTGGAATTTGATTGCCTCCAATATTGTTGAGTATTTACTTATAAACATGTCAGTAAAGAGTCTGTGCTCCTCTAAAATACTTCATTCCCCATCTTTCTTAAGCCTATAAAATCTCTTAGACTTATAATCGGGAGAACATGCGAAGCAGGGTTAATGTCTTGTGAAGGTGAAACAACTTTTTAATGGATATTCACCTTCTTCTTGGCAATATGTTTTTATTCCTTTTTACCCCCACTTGTATGTGTCTGAGGGTTTGTTTTCTGGGTAATCTAAGGGCCCAAAAGGCTCAATGATTGAAAGAACTTTTTGCTTTTTCTGAGGCGGAATAGGTAGAGAGGACTTCATGTCTTACTCTCTATCAGAGGCGACCAAATTCTTACCCTTTCTTTTTGTCCTTACCTTTAAGGTACACATTAAATCACAATATATTTGAAGGTTAGTTGAAATCAAAAACACCTTGAATCAAGGTTTAAAAATAGTCTCGAGGCTTACCTAATAGGAAGGTTTATCGCCTAATAGGATCGGCGAACTTCGGTGAGCTCTTCAAAATGACCAGTAGCTTAATAATAAAGGCTCTGGAATACAAGGTAGAGTAAATACCAACTTAGTGATTTAATGAATATGTTTCGGTGGGCTAAAACAAGTCCGTCGAAACTGATAGTGCATAAGGGAAAGACACAGGCATCAAGGGTGATATCCTCTCCCATTCAGCGATTCGCCAAATGAGTTTTGTTGACTAAGATAACCCCGCCGAATGGGAGAGTTCCCAAGGTTGTATACATGATCAAGAAAGCAAGATGGGTCTTACTCAGTGATTCTCCTAATTTCTGTTAAGATATAAGAAGTGTGTGGTTACTACCCTTAATATATGACTTGTAAGGCAAGGCAAGAGGTGAATACCCATTAGCCTATAAAATGATATGGAGGTGAATACATGTATCTTATCATGACGTACATGGAGGCGAATACCTATGATCCTTATAAAGTAATGTGGAGGAGAATACCTACATTATACCTTAAAATAAACATGGAGGTGAATACCTATGATTCCTTAAAATGAACATCGAGGCGAATACCTATTTAATATGAATTATGTCATGAACAATAAATTGTATTGATTGTAGCTTGATAGGCCTTCCATGATATGTATGACTAGAGGTTATTCTCCTTGTCTTTATGATTACATGATATGTATGACTATAGGTGATTCCCCTTGTCTTTATGATTCCATGATATGTATGACTAGAGGTGATTCCCCTTGTCTTTATGATTCCATGATATGTATGACTAGAGGTGATTCCCATTGTCTTTATGATTCCATGATATGTATTACTTGAGGTGACTTCCCTTGTCCTTTATGATGTGTTAAATATGAGCTCAAAGAAATGATCAATATGCATGAAAGGCTAAAGTGGTACTTAGTTTGGGTAGGATTATGGGGTCTTATCTATGCATTGCACAAGTATGACTTGAAGCTAATTATGAATTTTTTCTCTTATATGTTTTATGCTTAGCTTAGATTGTTGCTATAGTTTCCATCCTTAATGTGTTGACTAAAGGTGAAGATTCCCTTGCCTATGAGAATTAAGATAGGATGAGACCATAAGATTGTAAATATGATTATGATGTCCAAAGGGGTTACTTAGCATGAATGGGATTATGGGTCTTATTAATGCATTGCACAAGTATACTTGGAGGTTAATTATGAAAAGGTTCTTTTATGATATGAACGTCTAAGTATTGACTATGTATGTGTAGTATGCTTTATGATGAATTAGCTTATATAATGTCTATGTTGGAGATTATGCTTATGTTATTATCTCTTATGCTTATGGCTAAAGTCTTATGTTGGCTAACACTTTTGTTATGCTCTTATGATGTAATGCTAGAGTACATTTTGTACTAACGCATACTCTTTCCTATATTCTTATCAAATGTAGGGTTCGGCGACATCGAGTTCCATTCTTGTGGATAGGTTTCTAGTAGATCAAAGAAGTTGAAGACTTGGTGAGTCTTCATAGTATCGAGAATGTGATCACCTTTCCTTTATGTCATTAATTTATGCTCTTAGACTTTTGTATGGGATGCGTTCCAAGATTTATTCAAGTTTTATTGGATAGTTTGAGACAAAGTGTTGTAAACTTCCGCTTGCTTTTGTAAAGACTTCGATTGTAAAGAAAAGTTTTAAAATTTCCGCATCATTTCTATTTACTTTATGTTATGATATTCTAAGTGGCTTGTGTTAGGCCTTTCAGGGTCTAGTACGCCATGTTACATCTAGGGTGTACCGTGGGTCATGACAAATATTATATAAAAAGGGTTAGAAATCATGAGTCATAAAACTTGGTCAATGCAGGCTAACATCATTAAATAGTTGAACACATACGAGATATTTCTTGAAGGTTCTTTGTTAATTATTATTGTGGGAAGTAGCCTTAACCTACATAGAGATCATGTCAGCTATAACATGATCCCCCGGTGGCTCCCACACCGAAGAGGGTTATCCTACTTGCCACGGTAAGGTCCATGAATTTCTAGCTTTAGTGGATCCAGTAGCTAATATCTATCTAGACAATCATCTTATGGGGGCACATAGGTAAGGGATAAGGAGATCGCTTCTAGAAATATGGCCACTACTAACAGGAGAGCCTCCATATCGATATCCTCTCGGTGCTAAGCATAAATACTACGGAATAGTCATTTCTTACTTGTTCTTATTACCCATGGAAGGGCATGTCATCTTTCCAATACAAGCTAAGTCATTATCCATGGAAAGGTACCATTCAATAACCAATTTAAGTTAGGTTTCATTAGGATAGCTCTTTATCTTTGATTCAATTAGGTGCGAAAACCTTTTAACCTTAGAATCCTTATTATGTGAGAAAACCTTTCACAATCATGCTTTCATGTGTATATGATAAAATCTTTTCAACAACACAACCATAACATCATCATTGATACATTACTTTCAAAGCATCCTTAAAACTTTTACATAGATTTCATAAGAACATGCATAATTCCACAATTTACATTTCAAGGTTCACAACCCACTTTCAATCATCAATATTCAAAAAACATGAGTTAGATATGGATTTCATCATAAATTTATGTAATTCTATCAATACAAGCTTGATTTCATAAAACTCTTCCTTCATAATTATAATCCTACATCATACGATCATAATTTGGAAAATAAGGGAATTACATGGGTTCACAGGGGAATCATCATAAAATCATAATGTTTCATCAATTCATGCATAAAAGAACATAATTCAATCATTTAAATCATATATCAAGATAACCCATGGAAATTGCAGAAAACCGTTACTCAATTAGGGATTTCTAACTTTGAAAATAAGAGAAATTTGGAACTCCATCAATAGAAGGAATCCATGGCTGAAAACTATCATACCTTGAAGCCAAATGATTATATTCAATGGAGGAATGGAGACTTGATTTGAAACCCTAGGTTGGATCCTTCTTCTTCAAATTTTCTAGACCGATAAATATTTTCGAGAGGAGACTTGTTCTTCTTTAGAAATTTTGAGAGAGTGATTTCAAATTGGGAAATTTGGGGGTCAAACTACTTATATAACGGTCTTAGTGACGGGTAAAATGACGTAGTATTGGGATAAAATAATTAGGAAAAGACCCAACAACCCTCAAAATAACTACCGACCTACCAACCTACGCATCGGCCACTACCGACACTCCATCCTGCATGACCATGGAGGCAAATACCTATGATCCTTATGAAGTAATGTGAAGACGAATACCTACATTATACCTTAAAATAAACATGGAGGTGAATACCTATGGTTCCTTAAAATGAACATGGAGGCGAATACCTATGATTCCCTTAATATGAATTATGTCATGAACAATGAATTGTATGGATTGTAGCTTGATAGGTCTTCCATGATATGTATGACTAGAGGTGATTCCCCTTGTCTTTATGATTCCATGATATGTATGACTAGAGGTGATTCCCCTTTTCTTTATGATTCCATGATATGTATGACTAGAGGTGATTCCCCTTGTCTTTATGATTCCATGATATGTATGACTAGAGGTGACTTCCCTTGTCCTTTATGATGAGCTAAATATGAGATCAAAGAGATGATCAATATGCATGAAATCCTAAAGTGGTACTTAGTATGGGTAGAATTATGGGGTTGTATCCATGCATTGCACAAGTATGACTTGAAGCTAATTACGAAGTGTTTCTCTTATATGTTGTATGCTTAGCTTGAATTGTTGCTATAGTTGCCATCCTTAATGTGTTGATTAAAGTTTAATATTACCTTGTCTATAAGAAATAAGCCAAGGATGACACCATAAGATGGCAAGTATGATTATGATGGCCAAAAGGGGTACTTATTATGAATGGGATTATGGGGTCTTATTTATGCATTACACAAGTATACTTGGAGGTTACTTATGAAGAGGTTCTTTTATAATATGAAGTTCTAAGTATTGACTATATATGTGTACTATTCTTTATTATGAATAATGCTTATATAATGTCTATGTTGGAGATTATGCTTATGCTTATGTTATTATATCTTATGCTTATGACTTATGTCTTATGTTGGCTAACACTTTTGTTATGCTCCTATTATGTCATGCTAGCTAAGATATATAGTACATTTTGTACTAACACATACTCTTGCCTACATTCTTATATAATGTAGGGCTCAACGATATTAAGTTCCAAGGAGTTTATGTTTTGGTGAGTCGTCACAGTATCAAGGATGTGATCACCTTTCCTTTATGTCATTTTTTTCTATTTTTGGACTTTTGTATGGGTTGCATCCCAAGGGTTATTCAAGTTGTATTAGATAGTTTGAGACAAAGTGTTATAGAGTTCCGCCTGCTTTTTCAAAGACTTTGATTGTAAAGAAAAGTTTTAAATTTCTGCACCATTTCTATTTACTTTATATAATGATATGCTAAGTGGATTTTGTTTGGCCTTTCGGGGTCTAGTATACCATGTTACATCTAGGGAGTACCCCTAAGTTGTGACAAACTTGGTAATCAGAGCACAAGGTTTAGAATGATTATATGATTGTCTCAAAACCACGTCTAGTAGATTCTTGTTCATAAGTGTGAAGCGCGCCACATTTATGAATGGGAAGCTATTAGATGATTAGGAGACTTCTCTTCTTCATTCTCTAAGTCATGCCATAGAGTTTATCTCTAGTAGGTCTTTCTCCTAATCTTTGCCCGATGGAATTCAGGATATGGATAATACAATGGATAAATGCTACGCGAACTGAAGAAGACAATATGGATCAAGAGGCTCCTCCCCAAGCTCCAATTGATCCTTTAGTTTAGAATGTGAACCATGTGGAGTTTATGTCTACTATCAAATTATTGGCTAAAGCCATGACGGCGCATGCCAATAGAGAGGTGGTAGCTCTAGTGAACCCAAATATGGGTACGGCCTCTTCAAGAGTGAGGGATTTTATTAAGATGAACCCTCTAGAGTTTTATGGCTACAAAATAGAAGAGGATCCTATGGAGTTTATAGATGAGGTATACATGGTACTTGATATTATGGGGGTGATTTCGGTAGAAAAAGCAGAGCTAGCCGCTTACCAATTGAGCATTTGTTGATAGGTTCATTCCCCTTAGAGTTAAGGGAAGCTATGATGCAAGAGTTCATTAACCTTAAGCAAGGTAGCATGAGTGTTAAGGAGTATGCCTTGAAGTTTACCCAACATTATAAGTATACTTCTACTATAGTGATGGATTTGAGGGTTAGGATAAATAAGTTCATGATGGAGTATACGATATGGTAGAAGAAGAATGTCGTACGACAATGCTTATCCCCGATATAGATATTTGAGGAATTAAAGCTTAAGGAGGAAGATAGGGAAGCAAAGAAGGTTATAACCAGAGATGGAAACTTCTCCAACATAAGGTCTGATGGGCAAGGTCACCCTAGGTTTAGACTAAAGTTCCCCGGGCAAGGGATCTCAAGTACTTCTAAGTTCAACCAAGAAAGGGTGTCTAATCCTAAACCTTAAGGAGATGGTAGTATGGTTTAATTACAAGGATGTAGTAAGTATGATGGAAGGAATAAGGTTGAATGCTTAGCGGGTTCCAATGGTTGTTTTGGTTGTGTCAAGGTAGGCCACAAGATAAGGCATTGTCCTATAGTTGCTAAAAATTAGGGAGACAGTCGTCGTAGGTATCAACCCTACCCTTCATCCAGTCAAATAGGTTCAGGTTCTAGTGCTCCGACGACTGTCCGGATGTGACTACCGGTATGTGTTTTATGCTTTGTTAGATTCTGGTATTGTTTGGTCTTTTGTGACTTGATATGTGAGACTTTCAAGTTGTCTTTATTATGAATGATGTTTAGAAGAGTACGTATAGGCTTACTCCCAAGGGGGAGATGGTGTTCTTATATAGCAATGTCACAATGTGTTTATGTGTTGCCATGATTTCCTTATATGATACAGGTTCATGAAAAAGCTTAACTCTTGTTAGAAATGACTTATGTGCATTGTTTTTCCTCATGTTGTAGTGCATTGAGTATTAGTTGACTATTTTACCTCATGAGATGAATATATGAGCATGCCTTTGTTGGTGTTGAGAGATTCCTCCTTGAATAAATGCTTTTGAGAGTAAAGTGCATATGAGCTCCATAAGAGTGTGTTGAGCATGTTATGGCTAGGAGATGGAAGTTCCTCCTTGAACATTACTAGTTATGAGAATTTCTTTCATTAAGGGTTGTTAGAAGTAGTTCCTACTCCCTTGTGTTGCATTAAGTATATTTAGCTTGAAGATGAAGTTCCTCATTTGTTTATGTGCATTTAGATGAGTTGCATGTATGATGGGTTTCTAGTATAGAGTCGTGGCCTTAAGATGTGCTTAGAGTGTCATTCGAGGACGAATTTTCCTATGTGGGAGATATTGTAACACCCCATAGCTTAGTAGGTCAACTACAGCTTTACGTAAGAGTTCTAGAGTTTCACTTGAGGGTTAGAGTCGTAGATATCCCCGACCTATAGAGGCATCTTTGCCTACTCCACCCCTAGGCCTTCAGGTACTTCTACTGCTACTTTTTCTGACACTCCAGGTTCTTCTGTTGCTGCACTGCCTCCTAGACCCGAACTCCGATCACGCAGGCCTTATTACTCTGAATGGGACAACTTGCCCATTCTACTAATCGTCGGGGAGCCAGACTCGAGGCCTCCATTCCATGCATGATTTAGACTGCCCTGGTTGTTGCCGTATCACCATTGAGTGCTGCCATTAATGCCCTTACGGTACGGATAGCGGTGTGCAAGCGTGGCCAAGGGACCACAAAGGAGGTGACAACCTTAAAGTCCACTATAGTTGTGTTGCGGAGAGATGTGGATCAGCTGAAGTCCACTTATATGTCCATGATCTTTGGTACGGTGGAGATCCCAGATGTGCCAGAGATGCCTCTGGCTACCACCGGCGATGAGGTTAGAGTTGAGTAGACAACTGAACCCGAGTTTGAGGCAGACTGATGAGGAGATGCTTGAGGAGGCTGAAGAAGTTGCATATGAGGGCCTTACTGAGACAGAGGATGCCATGGTAGATGTTGTTGTGCAGGCTTTCTTGGTAGATACACCCTTGGCTTCTCCCAGTGCTGCTACTATTTCTTCTAAGGTGACTCCGGGTATCAAGGCCTGAGATCAGACTAATGCACCAGGCATTGATGCCCAGACAGATGGAGCGACTGCGTAGACAAGATCCCCTCTTTAACCCCCCTCTGTCTTTCTTTACTTTGACTTTTGGATATTTTATTTTGTTGCATTTCAGGAAAAATGACTTTATTTGTGGTGGGGTGAGGCCCACGGTTTTTGCTCATTTTGTGAATATTAATGTTTTGTTTATATATTTGGGTTCTGAGCTGAAATTGTGTTGTTGCACTACTTTTGTGTATGGCTCAACTTGTGGCTCCTTGTTTTTAATTGTAAATGATTTTTTACCCTTATTTTTAATTGTAAATGATTTTTGACAATTCCAAAAAAAATTGCCACCCCTTGTTTGTGCTAATTGTGGCTGTTCTTTTGCAAATTTGAGTATCAGTTGTTATGATTATCGATGACTTGAGTAGTGCTCATAATCGAACATAAATGAATGTGAGGCTACAATGAGGCAAAGTGAAGTTGTATAGTCAATATCTAAACTCTTTGCATCTCGTTGTGGCTAGCCAAATGCCGGATAGATTCTCTTGTGATGAGCATTGTACACTAGCAAAAGTGTGGAGTCTTGTTTTGACATTGGTTTTGATGCCTTGTGTGATGAGCTTACCGTGAACCATGTATGATGACACCTAGAATTTTTTCCGTTAGTCCGATTAACTAAGTGAGGCAATTTCTTGAGATGATCTTAGGCCACTTTAAAGAGTGTGAACCAATTTTACATTATACCTCTTTTTGTGGTCTACCTTGTGAGTGTGTGAACCCCTCTTGAAAACCCCTTGAGCCTTACCCTTTTCTTGGAAGAAACATAACCTTTCTTGAACCATTACCCATAATCCTCATGATTTGTGGTCTGCTTGAATAGCCAACTTAGGCAAAAACCTAAGTTGGGGGTGTGGTAAAAAAATAGGTAAATCAAGAAAATGCAAAGAAGTTCCTTTTTCCCATGTTTTGAGAAAAATGGAACCCCTCTATACAAAAAAAAGAGAAAAACAAGAGAAGAATGAAAAAAAAATGAAAAAGAAAAAGTTATGGAATAAAGTGTGAAAATATGTAGGTCTGGCCGTAGTTCTTGTCCTCAATTAACTTGGTAGGGTGGCCAACCCATGGACCCGCCTACAGTCTGTGGTTCAACCCACGGGCCCTGGTTGGCCTCCATGGATGGCACCTGCAACTTCCCAAAAATCTGGTTCATTTCCCTGTTTCGGATACGAGGTGTTACAAACTCGAATTCCATCAAGAAACTTGAATTTCAAATGAGTCAACTTTCAGCCCAAATAGAGTCTAAACCACAAGAGAGTTTTACCAATGATCTGATGGTGAATTAAAAGATTAATCATGATCAATGCTTGGCGGTGTTGAATCGGAATAGAAAAATTGTTGGTGGTGATATGAAAGTGAATGGTGAGGTAAACACAAGTAAAGAAGGAACTGATGCCATTGATGTAGAGGGGTCCGACCAAGAACAAGTAAATGACACACCTAAAGAGGTTGATGACAGTCCAAAACAACTCATAATCGAGGAATTGCAAACATCAAATGAGGGTGCTTCTTCTTCATAAACTACAAAGTTGTTACCCAAAGTTAACCCACCATTCCCTCAAAGACTAAAAAGAGGGATGAAGATGCACAGTTTCAAAAGTTTCTATCTATTTTCAAGTCTCTATCTATAAATCTTCCTTTTGTGGAAGCATTGTTGGAAATGTCGGGCTATGAAAAGTTCATGATAAAATTGGTCACTAAGAAGAGGAGTATGGATTTTGAAATTGTGGAGGTGTGTCATAGTTGTAGTGCCACCATGACAAGCAATGTGGTCATTAAGAAAGTTGATCCAGGAGTATTTACTATTCCATGCACTATTGGGATGCTTCAATTTGCCAAAACACTGTGTGATTTTAGGGTAAGTATTAACTTGATATCATATGCAATTTTAAAACAACTTTGGTAGGGCGAAACTAAGACTACAACAATGCGTCTTCTCATGGCAGATCGATCTATTAAACATCCCCTTTGCATACTTTATGATATTTTGGTGAAAGTGGATAGGGTCATCTTTCCAACTGACTTTATTATTTTGGACTGCGAGAATGACATGGAGGTACTTATATTACTTTAGGTAGACCATTCTTGGCCACTGGTAGAGCCCTTGTGGATGTTGAAAGTGGTGAGTTGAAAATTTAGGTAAATGACGAGGAGTTTACTTTTAATGTGTGCAACTCAATGAAGCAACCTAGTGAAAATCATGTAGTCTCAACCATCGATGTGATTAATAAAGTAGTGGCTAGTTTGAGTAAAGCGTTTTATGCAGGTGAGCCCTTAGTTTCCATCCTTTCGAATTATGATGAGGAAGAAATTCAAGGTTATGATAAAGTGGTGGTGGTTCTATCGATTTAAGGTTCTCATTCTAAGAATCCATTGAGGCATGACGTCGATTTGAAAAATCAGGAAAGTGGCCCTACTAAACCATCCAACAAAGAGCCACCGAAGCTTGAGATGAAAGTGCTCCCATCCTACCTTCGGAACGTATTTTAGGGAGCAAATAACACCTTACCCATCATCATTGGAAGAGATCTGCTTGAATGCCAAGTCAAAATACTTGCCAATGTGATGAAATGATGCATTAAATCCATCGGATGGACAATTGCTAATATTGTGGGGATTCCCCCTAGGATTTGCACTCATAAATTCGATTGGATAGTGAATGTAAAGCAAGTGTTGATCATCAAAGGAGGCTAAACCACCAATTCAAGAAGTGGTAAAGAAAGAAATCATCATGTGGCTCGATGTGGGTGTGGTATATCCCATTGTGGATAGAATACGGGTGAGCCCCGTGCAATGTGTACCAAAAGAAGGAGGCATCATAGTTGTTCCATATGTAAAATGGGAACTTTTGCCTTCGATACCAGTTACTCGGTGGCGTGTATGCATGGACTACCGAATATTTAATGCATGGACTGAGAAAGATAACTTTCCTATGCATTTATGGACAAAATTCTTGATAGGATAAGGGGGCATAGCTGGTATAACTTTGTATATTATTACTCTGGGTACAACCAAATTTCTATTGCGCTGGAAGATCAAAAGAAAACAACTTTTACATGTCCCTATGGTACATTTTCTTTCAAGAGAAGACCTTTTAGGTTGTGCAATACCCCGACAACATTCCAACGGTGTTGCTTTCTATTTTCTACTATATGGTTGAAGACTCAATGGAGGTCTTTATGGATGATTTCTCAGTTGTTAGTGATTCATTTTAAGCATGTCTTGAACACCTTGGGAAGGTACTATAAAGATGCATTGGAACCAATATTGTTCTAAATTGGGAGAAGTGTTGTTTCATAGTCAAAGATGATTATTTTGGGGAATAAAATTCCAGGAGAAGGAATGCAAGTGGATCAAGTTAAAGTGGAATTCATTGCTCAACTACCTCTTCCTATTTCTGTGAAATGCGTTCGGAGTTTTTAAAGCCATGCGAGTTTCTACAAAAGGTCTATAAAGAATTTTTCAAAGGTAGTTCACCCCCTTTGTAAGTTACTAGAAAAAGAATCCACTTTCAATTTTGATGAAGATTTCCTAAAGGTATATTTGTACCTAAAAGAAAAACTAGTTTCAGCTACGATCATTGTTTCCCCCGATTGGAGTATCCCGTTCGAACTCATGTATGATGCTAGTGGTGTTTCTTTGGGAGTTGTGCGAGTAAAACTTCAAATGTGGCTCAAAAGAATTATACTGTCACTAAAGAAGAATTGCTAGCGGTGGTGTATGTTTTTGAGAAATTTAAAGCATATTTGTTGGGTGCTAAAGTTGTGGCAAACACAGATCATGCTGCAATTAGATATTTGATGGCTAAGAAAGATGCAAAGCCAAAATTGATTCGGTGGGTGTTGTTGTTACAAGAGTTTGATTTTGAGGTCAAAGATCGAGAAGGGTGTGAGAACCCATTCACGGAGCACTTGTCTCTGCTGGAAACTAATATTGTTAATCCAAAGGAGAATGACATTGAAAAAGTATTTCCTGACAAAGCACTGATGAGGGTAGCCTATGGGAAATCACCCTTGTACGCTGAATTCGAAAACTATGTAGTGTGTGGGATTATGCCAGAGGGACTGAATTTTAATCAACAAAAGAAGTTCTTGTTTGATGTAAAGAGGTACTTCTGGAATGCTCCTTACCTATTTAACGAATGTGCAGACAAAATAATTAGAAGATGTGAATCAGAAGTGGATGTAAATAATATTCTAGATGCTTGCCATGCATCCCCTGTTTGTGGGCATCAAAGCGGGGTGCGCACAACTGCCAAGGTGCTTCAATGTGGTTACTATTGTCCATCATTATACCAAGATGCTCATTATCTTGGTAAGCAATGTATTCAATGCCAAAAGGAAGGAGGAGTATCGGAAAGCATGAGTTACCACTTCAACCTGTACTAGAGGTAGAGTTGTTTGATATCTGGGGAATCGACATCATGTGTCTGTTTGTGAGCTCTTTCTGAAATAAGTATATCTCGGTGGCGGTTGATTACGTTTCTAAATGGGTAGAAGTTGTAGCTTGTCCCAACAATGAAGGGAAGAGTGTTGCGCAATTCTTGAAGCGATACATTTTCAAAAGGTTTGGTACTTTCGTGCATTTATAAGTAATTGAGGGTCTCATTTTTGCATTCACTTGTTTACTTCGTTGTTGAGAAAATATGTAGTTAAGAATAAAGTTGCAACCTCTTAAGGGAATTCTAGCAAAAAACAGTCAATGAAAATTGGAGTGACTAGTCTCGAAAGTTTGATGATGTGCTCAGGCGTACCGCACTACTTTCAAGACTCCAATTGGCATGTCTTCAAACGAATTGGTATTTGGAAAGTCTTGTCACCTACCAATCAAGCGTGAGCCAAAAACATTATGGACATTAAAGGAATTAAACTTGAATTGGGGGGACGCTTCAAAAGGTGGAGTCAATCAACTCCATGAGTTGGAGGAGCTTCGGGTGAGGGCGTATAAGAGTTCAGCCCTTCCAAGGAGAAAATGAAGAAGTGGCATGATACAAAAATCCTTCGATGAGAGGTTAATGTTGTCGATCTTCTTTTGCTTTATAATCTCATTTGAGACTCTTCTCGAGTAAACTCAAATCAAAGTAGTCAGGCCCATTCAAGGTCACTCGAGTGTTCACAAACGGGGAAATTGAGGTTGAAAGCAAAGAAGGATCGACATTCAAAGTAAATGGGCAACGCTTGAAGCTTTATTTTGGAGAATGTCTTGATGTCTCGGTAATTGAACTGGTGTATTTGGAAGATGCTTGAGAGCATTTCCACGTTGTGCCACAATGTTATCTAAGACGCTTCTTGGGAGGAACCCAAGTTTTAGTCATTTTTAAATAACGTTAGCTGAATGTGTAGGTTCAAATTCTCTTTTTTGATAGAATGGAAAATGGGAAGTGGACCGACTCTTTCGGTGAATCGCCAATCAGACCTCCTGATCGCCCAAGTTCACCACCTCTTTCAAGGAAAGTTTTGAGACTCGTTCATGAAATTCAGTGAGGTGCATGATTTTTTGGCACACCGCGGAACCAGTCGGCGAGCCCGACTGAGGTCGCATTTTTGCTCCAATAAGACAATCGTCTTTTTGTAAATTTAAAAAATCCAACTCCAGCTCGGTGACTAATCGAATGGTTCAGCATATCTGGTAACTGCTCGCTGACTGGGTGTTAATTAAAGAGTCTCTCCAAATCTTTTTATTTAGTTATTCTTACCCGTCTTGTTAGTTACATTCGTTGTAGTTGCATTGAGGGCACTAAACAACCTTTCTTGGGAGGGGGGGGATATGTGTGAAGGTCTCATAATTGTTATGGCTGATCTCTTGCATATTTGAGTATCAGTAGCGAGTTATACCGATGACTTGAGTAGTGCTCTTGATTAAATGATATGTTTGTGTGATCCCAATGAGGCAAATTTGAGTTGCATAAGTCATGTGTGAACTCTTAGCATCTCATTGTGACTAGCCGATTATTAAAATGACTCTTGTAACGATCATTGCACGTGACCTCAATTTGTAGAGTCTTGATCAATGATTATGTTGAATGCCTTTTGTGGTGAGATTTCCTTGAATGATGTGATTAGTGATACCTAAAACTTGCCCTGGTTGTCCAATTGACTAATGTAGGTGAATGAAAGAAATGATCTTAAGAACAAAATTTGGAGAGTGAACTAAATTGCTATTATACCTCTTTGTGACCACCTTGTGAGAGTGTGAAACTAGCTTGGCACTTTTTGAGCGTACCCTTTTTCTTTTGATGAAACATGAACACATTTGGCCTCTTTTCATCCCACCTAAATTCTTTATTAAGCATTGGTCAGTTTGAATTGCAAAATAAGGCCAAAAACCTATGTTGGGGGTGTGGTGAAAAATGAGGAGAGTCAAGATGTTTGTGAAATTCAGCCTGGAAGGATTGTGTTGAAAAAGATGCAAGTCCTCCATATATGGAAAAAAGAGAAAAGAAAAAGAAGAAAAAGATTAAAAAGAATGTTGCAATACAATTTGCAGATGGATAAAAGAAATGGGGTGTCCAATGAGTTATATATAATCTCTGTGCTTGAAAGAGTTTAGGGTGGATTGTGGAAAAAAAAAGTGAAAGGAAAGGAGAAGAAGTGAAATCAAAGACATGCTTCATCAAGGTAGAAGTCACTAATCCAAATCAATAATACCTTTACCCCAAGTCTTGTTGCAAGCCTTGGAAGACCTTGGTGATCTTTATTGAGCCTACTGACATGTTGATGGGAAAATACGGGCAAGCATATATGTAGAATCATGCATGTGTTTATCTTTGAGAGTGTCAGAGTTCATTTTGATTCCTTAATTCTTAAATTTTTATGAGATTTTTTTGGGCATGGAATAATTCTTTATGTGAGGGAATTTGACTACTTTTGTTGATCTTGTATTTGCATTAGAAGCAAGCATTGTGAGCTTGGCTTCTATTTGATGATGACTAATCACAATTTGAAACTTGTAGTTCACAATTGAACATTTCTTGGGTAGATTAAACCTATTGTGCATTCATGTTGAGTCTCAAGTAGCACTATTTGTAGGCATCCCTGTTGACCTCATTGATCTTGTGCTTTACTTGAGGACAACAAAAAGTTTATGTTGGGTTGTTGATGAGTCTGGGATTTTTTTTTACTCATTTAGGGCTTAATATTCAAAGATTTAGTGTCCTTAATTCCTATTTTATGCTCATAACTGATATTAACATGTTAATACGCAGCAATAAAGGAAAAAAGAGCAGGGCAATCCCACTACAAGTGTAACACAGCGGAAATTAGAAGCCTAGCAAAGGAGCCAAGTGGAAGGTCACCAGCCTATGACATAGCCATGGCACCCTTCATGGAACCCCAGACATACCGTAAAGGGCACCACGGCCCATGGTGGTGCTCATGGTGCCTTCCAGTGTTAAACAAAATAGAGCTTCCCGTCGTATGAGAACCTAGATGGCTCATTGTGGCCACCACGACTCGTGGTGGTTCCCATGAAGGGGATGCACTAGCCCCTTTGAGGCTGACCTTCCACACGATCCACTAGACGGCTCGTGAGAGACGGGACGGCCCCTGGAGTTGGTCATGAGGTGGACAAGATTTTGGTGTGACTTCTCCAAGCCACTGGTCAAGGACCACGGCCCGTGTAGTCTTTGACGTCTCGTATGGGCCTCCATTAAAAGGTTCGCATTAGCTGTAAGTTAAGGGTGGTTGGTTCTTTTCCTAAATATTTTATCTTGATACAATGTCATTTTCCATATGCCTAGAACCCCTATATAATGTATTTTAACCCCAAAACTTACCCATTCAAGTCATTCTCTTATATTCACCAAAAGAAAACAAGTTCTTCCTCTCAAACATATTTCGCTCTCTAGAAACATGAAGAAGAAGGGTTCAACCTAGGGTTTCAAGGCAAATCTCTAATTCCACCATTAAAGGCAAGCTTTTGGCATTTGGGTATGATAGTTTTCATTCATAGATTTCTTCCATTCATAGGGTTCCCTAATTCTCCTATTTTTAAAATTAGAAATCCCTAATTTAGTTAGGGTTTTCTTCAAATGCCATGGGTTATCTTGATTATTAAATTAAATGATTGAATTATGATCTCTTATGCATGAATTGATGAAATACTATGATTTTGAAATAATTTTCCCTATGAGCCCATGTAAATCCCATGTTTTCTAATTTTGTTGATGTGGTGTGGGTTTTGAATTATGAAAGAAGAGATTATGAATCAAGCATGTTCTTATGATATTTATTTAAATACTTTGAGGATGCTTTGAGAGTGAAGTATCAATGATGATTGGTGTTGTGTTTTTGAAATGATTTCTCATAAACACACTAAAGCATGATTTTTGAAAGGACATTCTCACAAAAAAGTATTCTTAGGGTTAAAAGGTTTTCTCAACTAAACTATGAATAAAGATCATAGGAGCTATTCTAATAAGACCTAGCTTTGATCGGTTACTTAATAGTACCTTTCCATGGATGATTCATCTAGCTTGGAATTGTTATTGAATGATACCTTTTCATGAATGACAACTAACTTAGCTTGGATTGGCAAGATGATGTGCCCTTCTATGGATAATATGAACAAGTTAAGAATATGACTACTCTGTGAGAATTATGGTTAACACCGAGAGGATATTGAAATGGAGGCTCTCCCATTAGTAGAGGCCAGGTTTCTAGTGACAATCTTCTTATCCCATACCTATGTGCCCCCTATAGTATGATTGTCTAGATTGACATTATCTAGTGGATCCACAATAGCTAGAAGTTCAAACAAAGTTATGATGAAACAAGGTAACTTCAAACAAGTATCGTAAGTATGTTTTAAGATGATGTTCACTTGCATTGATCATGTTTTTATGACTTATGGTTTCTAACTCTCAAGATACATGTTTTAGCTTGGTCATTGAATTTTTATGAAAATGTCCCTTTTAGCATGATTTAACTGTGTTATGCGTAACTATCATACTTGGTACATTGTTTTGTACTAACACACACTCATGCCTATATTTCCCCAAAGTACGGTTCGACAGTCGGGGATTTTAATTTCTTGTCTAGAGCTCTATATGTGAGATTTCTGAGCTTTGGTGAGTCCTTATGCTTAGAGGATGAATTTTCATTGTTTTCAGTTTTTCTTTCTTATTTTATATTTTAGACTTCTGCTATGATTTTATAAAACTTTGAACTTGAAATATTTTCTTTATTTCCTTTGTTCTATTTCTTAAGTTATGAATGCTAAGTGGCTTGTATGGGGTCTCTCGGGGTCCTATATGCCATGTTACATCTAGGGTGTACACCTGGGTCGTGACAAACTTTGTAATCAGAGCAAAACATTTAGAATGGTCCTAGGATGTCTCATAAGCCACGTCAAGTAGAGTCTTTTTCATTAGTGTGACGTGTGACACATTTATGAACGAGAGACTACAAGATGTTTAGGAAATTCCACTTGTTTCATTACTCTAAAGTCATGCGATATAGTTTAACTCTACAAGGTGTCTCTGCTAATCCGTATCCAATGCTCTACACGATATGGCTACTCAAAGAGCTTATGCTAGAAGGAACGTGAGGAAGAATGTGGACCAAGAAGATCCTCTCCAATCTCCTATAGCTTTGGTCGATCCTTTTTCCTAGCAAGTGACTAATGTGGAATTTAGGGCTGATTTTCAAGTATTGGTTCAAGCCATGACGACCCATGCCAATAGGGAGGTTGTGGTTCCGATGAACCCAAATGTGGGTACAGCGATATCTAGAATAAGAAATTTAATTAGGATGAATCCTCCGTAGTTTCATGGCTCTAAGGTTTAGTAAGATCCACAAGAGTTCATTAATAAAGTTTACAAGGTGTTGATGTTGATGTGAGTGACGCCGGTGGAAAATTTGAAGTTGGTCGCTTATTAACTTAAGGGTGTTGCTCAAATATGGTACAACAAATGGAAAGAAGGGAGACTAGAAGATGTGGGTCCTCTCGATTGGGAAAACTTCAAAGTTGCTTTCCTTGATAGGTTCTTTCCCCTTGAGATGAGGGAAGCAAAGGTGCTTGAGTTCATCAACCTTCATCAAGGAAGTATGAGTGTGAAGGAATACGCTTTGAAGTTCACTGAATTGTCCAAATATGCACCCACAATGATTGTCGATCCTAGGGCAAGGATGACTAAGTTCGGTTAGCGCGTGTACAAAATTGTTGTTAAAGAATGTCGTACCGCCATTCTCATCAATGACATGGATATTTCTCGTCTCATGGTTCATGGTCAACAAATCTTAGAGGAGAAACTATAGGAAACTTCTAGGGAGGCAAAGAGGGTTAAAACCAGAGAAGGAAATTTCTCTCATGCAAGGTTCGATGGGCCTAGTGGTCCTAGATTTCGACAAAGGCTTTCAGATCAAGGTTCCTCCAATGCTCCTCCTAGGTTCAACAAATAGAGTGTCTCTAACCCTAAGCCTCAAGGAGTAAACGGTAGTGGGTCCTTGTTGCCTAATTGTGCTAGGTGTGGAAAGAAGCACGAGGGCTAGTGCTCCGCCGACAAAATGGTTGCTACGGTTGTGGTAAAAGTGGTGATAAGATGAAGGATTTCCTAATGCTTATGGCTAAAACAAGAAATGGTAAGCAATCTCTTCCTATTGGATTGGGTTTCAATGCTCCCAAGCAAACCATATTCTATGCACTTTAGACTCGTGGTGAACAAGAGGGTTCTCCCGATATGGTTACCGGTATGTTGAAAGTCTTCCAACTTTCTGTTTATGCTTTACTTGATCCCAGTACTAACTTGTATTTTATGATGACATATGTGTCTAAGAGGTTTGATGTTCTTACGGATGTATTGTTAGATACTTTTTCTTTCTCTACCCCTTTTATGCTAAGACTGTCTATAGAAAGTGCCCCGTCTCCTTGTCCCATTCAGTTACTTTTGTCGACTTGGTAGAGCATGATATGCTAGATTTTGATGTTATCCTCGGTATGGATTGACATCACTCATGTTATCCTTCTGTTGTAGAGTGTGTGTGACTTTCAGTTCCCAAAAGCAGGAAATTATATGCCTAAGGGTCAGTTTGTCTCTTGTCTTAAAGAAAGAATATGATTTCTAAGGGTTGCATATACCATCTACTTAGGGTAAGGGTTGTGGATTCTGAAACCCCTACTCTTGAGTCGGTCCCATTGTTAATGAGTTTCTGGAAGTATTCCCAGATGATTTACTCGGTATTCCTTCCTGAAAGGGAAATAAATTTCGATATTGACCTTCTCCCAAATACGCAACCTATTTCTATTCCTTCTTACCGAATGGCTCCGGCAAAACTAAAGGAGCTGAAGGAACAATTAAAATATTTGTTGGATAAGGCTTTCATCCGACTGAGTATCTCTCCATGGGGTTCTCTAGTTTTGTTTGTTTGGAAGAAAGATGGTTCTCTTCGTATGTGTATTGCCTATCGTCAGTTGAACAAGGTGACCATTAAGAATAAGTATCCTATCCCAAGGATAGATGATTTGTTTGACCAACTTCAAGGAGCAAGTTACTTCTCCAAGATTGACCTTTGGTCGGGTTATCACCAATTGAGGGTGAAATAAGATGACATCTTGAAGATGGATTTTCAAACTCGATATGGCCATTATGAATTTTTGGTGATGTCCTTTAGTTTGACCAATGATCTTGTAGCTTTTATGGGTTTGATGAATAAGTTGTTTAGACAATACCTTGACATGTTTGTGATTCTGTTCATTGATGATATACTGATCTATTCTAGAAGTGAGGATGAGCATACTGATTATTTGAGGATCGTGTTGCAAATTCTCAAGGACCAACACATTTTTGCAAAGTTTGGAAAATGTGAATTTTTGTTAAGATCCATACTTTGCTTGGCCACATTATTTCAAGTAAGGGTATTGAGGTAGACCCTAAGAAGACGGATGCGGTCAAGATTTGGCCTAGACCTCTATCCCTTTCGGATATTAGAAGATTATGTGGCTTAGCTAGTTACTACAAGAAGGTTTGTTGAGTGGTTTTCTTCGATTACCTCTCCTATAACGGCACTGACTCAAAAGAAGGCCAAGTTCATATGTTCTGCAGCATATGAGAAGACTTTTCAAGAATTGAAGGATAGATTGACTTTCGCTTCGGTGCTGACCTGACCGGAAGGGACTGATGGATTTGTTGTTTATTATGATGCCTCAAGAATTGAGTTAGGATGTGTAATTATTAAAAATGGAAAAGTCATTGCCTATGCTTCAAGGCAACTTAAGGTTCATGAAAATAATTATCCTACCCATGACCTTGAACTAGCGGAGGTTGTTTTTCCCTTAAGGATTTAGAGGTATTATTTGTATGGTGTCCATGTAGATGTGTTTACCGACAACAAGAGTTTGGAATATGTGTTTAATCAGAAGGATCTAAATCTTCGCCAAGGAAGGTGGCTAGAGTTATTGAAAGATTATGATATGAGTGTTGTCTATCACCCCGATAAAGCAAATATGGTGGTGGATGCACTTAGTCGGTTATCTATGGGGAGTGTTGCTCACATTGAAGAAGATAAGAAGGAGTTGGTTCTGGATGTTCATAGACTTACCTGGTCAGATGTTCAATTAGTGGACTCCACCAAGGGTGGTTTTATGGTCCACAATGGCTCTGAATAATATTCTATGGAGGATGTGAAAGCCAAGCAAAGTCGTGATCTAACTTTGGTTGAATTGAAGGAAGCGGTGCTTAAGAAATCCATTGAGTCTTTCTTCCAAGGGGGATATGAAGTTCTTAGATATCAAGGTCGTTTGTGTGTTCCTAATGTAGAGGACTTGAGGGAATAGATCTTTGCAGAAGCCCACAGATCTCGATATTCCATTCACCCGAGAACCACCAAGATGTATCGTGATTTGCGGGAGATCTATTGGTGGAATGGGATGAAGAGGGATATTGCGGGATTTGTGGCTAGGTGTCATAATTGTCAACAATTGAAAGTTGAGTATCAGAAATCGGGAGGTTTGTCTCAAGATATTATCATTGCTACTTGGAAATGGGAAGATATAAATATGGACTTTGTTGTTGGTTTTCCTCACACTCGGCGACAACAAGACTCGATTTGAGTTACAGTACACCGAATGACGAAATCAGCTCATTTTATTCCCATAAAAAAGGTCTTGGTACTCATGTTAAGCTTAGTACGGCCTTTCATCCACAAACCGATGGGTAAGGGGAGCGTACTATCAAAACTTTGGATGATATGTTGAGATCTTGGGTGATTGATTTCAAGGGTAATTAGGCTGATCACTTGCCCTTGATAGAATTTGCAAATAACAATAGTTATCACTCGAGTATTGGTATGGCTCCATATGATGTATTATTATATGGTAGGAGATGTAGATCTCCTATAGGATGGTTTGAGGTGGGTGAAGTGGCCCTAATAAGTCCCGAGTTAATATATGAGGCTATGGAGAAAGTTTGACTTATTATAAAAAGGTTGAAAACGGCTCAAAGCCAGCAAAAGTTATATGTCGATATAAGAAGAAGCAATCTTGATTTTGATGTCCATGAAGGGTGTGATGAGGTTTGGTTATAAAGGGAAGCTTATTCCCCGATACGTAGGCCCATATCAAATCTTGAGACGTGTTGGTAAGGTTGCTTATGAACTAGAATTTCCAAATGAATTGGAATCAGTGCATCCAGTTTTCCATGTCTCTATGTTGAAGGAATGTGGTGTTGATCCGACATTTATAGTTACCTTTGAATGTTTTGGGGTTAAGGAGAATATTTTCGATGAAATAAGTCCCATTTGAGATTTTTGACCGGCAAGTCAAGAAGTTGAGAAATAAAGAAGTTTCTTCCGTGAAAGTGTTGTGGAGGAATTAATTAGTTAAGGGTTCTACTTGGGAGGATGAGGCCGATATGATGTACCGATATCCTCATCTCTTTCCTTCTACCCCTACTCTAGCTTGAGGTAATGAGTTCCTCATGGTCTACATCGATAAGTTTATAGTTAAGAGACTAAACCGGTAAGTGTATATAATGGACTAAAGCTGATAATTTTTTGAATAGTTAAAGGACTAAATCAGTTAAGTGTACAGTTAAGGGACCATTTTAGACCTACTCATATAGTTAAGGGACCATTTTAGACCTACTCATATAGTTAAGGGACTATTTATGTCATTTTCTCCTCATTGGATACCCCTATTATTTAATTATTCACGACCTAGGGGTACACCCTAGATGTAACATGGCGTACTAGACCCGAAGAGGCTTAACACAAGCCACTTAGCATATCATAACATAAAGTAAATAGAAATGATGCAGAAATTTTTATACTTTTTCCACACAATCGAAGTCTTTAGAAAAGCAAGCGGAAATCTATAACACTTTGTCTCAAAAAATCTAAAACAACTTGAATAACTCTTTGGGACGCAACCCATACAAAAGTCTAAAACATAAAAGAAGAGACATAAAGGAAATGTGATCACATCAACTTGAACTCCTTGCTTCTACTAGAAACTAGCCACAAGAATGGAACTAAATATCTCCGAACCCTACATTTGATAAGAATGTAGGCAAGAGTATGCATTAGTGCAAAATGTACTAAATATAATGGCTAGCATAAATCTTCAACATAAGCATATAAGAAGCATTGGTCAACATAAGACATATACATAGACTAAAAGCATACGAGATAACAACAGAATCATAAGCATAATCTCTAACCTATACATAATGTAAGCATTAGTCATCATACAACATAGTCCATATACATAGTCAACACTTAGAGCTTCATATCATAAGAGAACCACTTCATAAGTAACCTATAAGTACACTTGTGCAATGCATGAATAAGACCCCATAATCCCATTCAAGCTAAGTATCCCCTTTGGAAACCATAATCATACTTACCATCTTGACCTCATCATAGCTTATTTGACATAGGCAAGGGAATATATCACCTTTAGTCAATCATATCATGGAAGGCAACTATAGAAACAATCCATCAGAACATACATCATAAGTGCAAGTCATAAGCATATTCATTACATCGATCATCACTCATAAAAGGAACATATCATAACTACCCTTAAAGCATACTTGTGCAATGCATTAATAAGACCCCATAAATCTCACTCATGCTAAGTAAAGCTTCTTGAGTGATCATAATTCATAATTCATTTTCTAGTTGTGGGAATTAGCCTTAATCGACATACACCATGTAACATTGAATCCGATGTCTACCCCAAACAGAAAAGGGGTTGCTCTACTTGCCTTAGGTAGAACCATACTCTTAGCTTAGCTGGATCCATTAGCTAAGTAACCTACGGGGGCACGTAGTTTATGGGATAGTTCTAGGTCATCGAATTTCTGAGAAAGGCATTGAGGTAGATAAAGTGAAAGTTGAGGTAATTGAAAATCTTCCACCACCTATCTCTGTCAAAGGTGTTCAAAGTTTTCTTGGGCATGCAAGTTTATATTGCACATCCATTGCGCAAACTACTCGAAAAGGAGTATAAGTTTGAATTTGATGATGCTTTTCTGAGAGCATTTGGTTGAGAAGTTGGTTAATGCACCTATCATTATTTCACCGGATTGGGGACAACCGTTTTAGGTAATGTGTGATGCGAGTGGCGTGGCGCTTGGTGTAGTATTGGGACAGAGGCGAGAGAAAATGCTTCACCCTATTTACTATGCTAGCAAGGCTCTAAATGTGGCCCAGAATAATTATACTGTGACTGAACAAGAGCTTCTTGCGGTAGTTTTCACATTCGAGAAATTTTGATCCTACTTGCTTGGTACCAAGGTCATAGTGCATACTGACCATTCTGCACTGAGATATTTGATAGCAAAGAAGGATGCAAAGCTGAGGTTGATTATATTGGTATTTTTGCTGCAAGAGTTTGATTTTGTGGTAAAAGATAGAAAGGGGACCAAAAATCAAGTTGCCGATCACTTGTCCAGATTAAAGGAAGAGGCTATGCTAAGGCTTGGTGATAGGGATGAAATTAATGATGCTTTTCCAGATGAACAGGTATTGGCTGCTTCTCATGATCTGATTCCTTGTTTCGCAGACTTCGCTAATTATTTAGCAAGCGACATTGTGCCTCTGGATTTGTCTTTTCATCAAAGGAAAATTTTTATGCATGATGTGAAGAAATTCTTTTGGGATGAGCCTTACTTGTATCGTAGTTGTGCTGATGGTATTATTTGTTGCTGTGTGCCCGAAATTGAGATGTTGAGTGTACTTGAAGCATGTCATTCATCGCCCGTTGGTGGGCATCATAGTGGTATTCGAACTGCACATAAGATTTTGCAATGTGGATACTACTGGCCTACTATCCACCAAGATGCTCATGATTTCGCGAAGTCTTGTGATCGTTGCCAAAGAGAAGGAGGGATTTCAAATAGGCAAGAGCTTCCTCTGAATCCTATATTGGTGATAGAGTTATTTGATGTATGGGGAATTAATTTTATGGGTCCATTTGTGAGCTCAAATGGGATGAAGTATATTCTTGTTGCGGTTTATTATGTATCGAAGTAGGTGGAAGCAATTGCGCTCCCCAACAATGAAGGTAAAGGTGGCACCGCATTCTTGAAAAAGAATATCTTCTCCAGATTTGGTACAGCAAGGGTGATTATCAGCGATAGAGGTTCCCACTTTTGTAATAAGTTATTCAAGGCACTACTTGAAAAATATGGGGTCCACCACAATGTAGCCACTCCTTACCATCCGCAGACTAGTGGGCAAGTTGAAGTGTCCAACGGAGAGATCAAACAGATTTTGGCAAAGACTGTGAATGCTAATAGAATGGATTGGTCAAGGAAGATTGATGATGCTCTGTGGTCCTATCACACTGCATATAAGACTCCCATAGGTATGTCTCCTTACCAAGTAGTATATGGGAAATCTTGCCATTTACCGGTAGAGCTAGAACATAAGGCTTTGTGGGCGATGAAGAAGCTAAATTTGGATTGGGGCGCCGCATCTAATCAAAGAATGAATGACTTGAATATGCTTGATGAGTTTCGCCTAAAAGCTTATGAAAGTTCAGCCTTGTACAAAGAGAAGATGAAGAGGTATCATGATCAATGAATTTAAAAGCGAGAATTTGTTATGGGTGATCTTGTGCTTCTATTCAACTCTAGGTTGCGCTTGTTTCCGGGCAAACTCAAATCCAAATGGACCGGGCCATTTTTGCTCAAAAAAAGTGCTCTCCCATGGAGCGGTTGAGCTTCAGAACAGTGATGGAACAAGGTTCATGGTTAACGGGCCTTGGATCAAGATCTATCTGGGAAACGTAGAAAGTGTGCAAGAAGTTGTGAAGGCCTATCATCTTGATGAAGTCTGAGTAATCAAGAGGCCTGCGTCGTGCCGCGACGTTAAATCAATCGCTGCTTGGGAGGCAACCCAAGATGTACAATCTAGCCAACGATAGATTTTTTTTTCCATCTAGCAGTTTCTGTGTTTAGTTGATCCTCTGTAGTAATTTAGATAGGTGTTTTAGTGTGTTTTTTAGTGTTGGCTAGAATTAACATAGGGTCCGTGTCTAAAAAGTGTCCAGAAAATGTAAAAAGAATAACTTAATAGTTGCTACATGTGCAGGTACGCTATGAAAAATCTACAGAAAATAGTCTGGTGCAGAGGTCTACGGATACCGTCGACGGTCCGTCAATCCATCCACTGACCGTGGATGGTGTCCGTAGATCCCAAGTAAGTCCCTAAACTTTTCCAAGTATAGGAGTGATCTACGGTCTCAATCTACGGACCGTAGATCGACCCACAGACCGTAGATGGGGTCTCGTGGGTCCAAATCCCTAATTTTGTCTCAATCGGCCCAGTCCCCATTATTTAAAATTCCCCAACTTTGAAATAATTTCCACTTCCCTCCATTCACTCCCCAACCATTTCCAACACTTAAACTCCCCTAAATCACTCCATAACTCCCCAATAAAATCATCCCTTCCATTCCCTCACAATCCCCACGATTCCTTTCCATTCCAAATACTACTCATCCCATATTACACAAAAGGGTCCGGTGTTTGGTTAGTAACGAAGAAGTGGTTTTCTGCCTTGAAAGCATCTATCATCACACAATCCCCTACCCCCCATTCCCGTTGCTGTAAGGTAATAGACTTTCTCCTCACTTTGAATTTTGATTCATTGATAGATTATAAGTAGTCAAGGATTGGGTCTTGACCTTGGGTAATTGTTAGATGAAATGTCATGCTCAAATTGTAAGATACAATACCCGTGGAACGATAGATAGTGATTGTGTTGCCTTGTTGTATGAGATTATAAGTGTAAATGTAAGTTTCGACTTAGGGTTCCAAAGTTTGTCTTCAATACCTGTTAAAATGATTAATCGGAATCCTGAGAATGACAAACTAGCATGATTAAGTGTTGAAATACATGGTTAGACTAGGATGCTGTTGAAAATGGTCAAATAGGTGGGCTTGAAATAACAATGTCTGAAACTTTGCACAGATACCATCCACGAGACCCCGTCTACGAACCGTAGATCAATCTACGGATCGTAGATCAGGTCCGTGGTTGGATGCACTTAAAAATTTCACGAAGTGTGAAACCATGGAGGTGGACTACAGTCCGTAGATTAATCTACGGACTGTTCTGCACATCCGTGGTTTCCATCTGCGGCCAATATTGTTTGTCCTCTGATCCACGGAAGGGTTCCACAGACCGGATATCAGTCTACGGACCGTAGGTCCCCTTCGTGGATGATCATTGTGGTCCTCTAATCCACAGAAGGGTTCCATGGACCATAGATCAGTCTACGGACCGTAGGTCCCCTCCGTGGATGATCATTGTAGCCGCTATCTAAATTATTATTATTTTGTCTTTGTTACTGTTCGTTGTTAGTTCTACAAAAAAAAATCAAGTGTGTTTATAGTTATTTTTGGTACTAATATCGCTTCCACAGGTACTATGGCACCCAAGAAATTAGTCAACTACTCAAAATAGGGGAAGTTAAAATATGTTGCTCCTAGCTTCAGGTTAATCGATGAGGACACGGACACAGAAAAAGATCCAGCATACGTTCCGCCCAACATAAGGACTTCTCCCACTGCACCTTGAGCCACCAATGGCACCCCCCAGAAAGTGATTCCCGACGTAGTCACTGTCTCCCAGTCTGATGAGGAGCACACACTGATCGGGTCACCAAATGGGGTTGCTTCCAGTTCAGCTACTGGGTCTACGTCTAGCTCCAAATCTGCCCATGCTTTGAGCTCTGAGTCTAGCCTTGCTTCAGGCTCCGAGTCTGCCCATGCTTCGGTGTCCAATGCCAAGTCAGCCACAGGGTCCAGCCAGAATGAACAAGCAGCCTCATCCGATGAAGCCACTAGCTTAGAGTCAATACCCATCCCAAGGAATGAGGACCCTACTCCAGTGACCGGCGAGCCAAACAGATGGTGTGTTGAGGGCCAATGGCAAATCTATCGGGATGCAAAGATGAAAAATGACAAAGAGAAGATGGCCTGACTTATTATAGAGGAGCGAAGAGTTCTCACAGGGAGCTTGCACACTATCCCCGACATCCACCGGCTTTTTAACCTTCACAAGTGTGACTGGATGGCTCGAGACCCAAGGACGTATAGTGAGGAGATTGTATGGGAGTTCTACGCCTCCTATGCCGCCACTTTTTGTGGTTCGATCTCCAAACGGTCAAAGTCCATAACCCAGGACCCTCTCACTTTCACTATGGTCTGAGGTTGTCCGGTGGACATATCACATGCCACCATCAGCCGCTTTCTCTTTGGTCCTACCACGGGTCACTCTTGGTCACTAAACACAGCGGAGTTTGATTACATATGGGGCATCAAGCGGAGCGACGCTTTGCCAGACGAATGCTGAGCAGCGAGATGTTGTAATACTATGGTTGACTAAGTACATTGCTGCAGATGGCGAGCGTGCGGAGTGGGTCGCCACACCACGGTTGGGTATCCAAAAGGCCAAATTGAATTTTGTGGCCAAGTTCTTCTAGTTGTTGGTACAACAGGGTGTCGCTGACAAAAGCTGACAAACAACTCACATGGGACAAAGCGATCATGGTTGCAGCATTGGTAGCAGGAGTAGAGATTGACTTTGCCCGCATGCTGCTGGCAGAGATTCACGAGAGGGCATTCAAGACCTCCACTACTTACCCCTTTCCATGTTTGATTTGCCAATTGTGCAGGGATTCTGGAGTGCCGATCTGGCATTGTAATAGGTTGGTCCACCCTACTGGGACTTTGGATATAGGCCTCATTCGTGATGAGGCAAATGTGGTAGCACCTTGCAGAGAGCCCCAGGTTGAGGTACCTCCCTTGGGCACAGATCCTGCAGACACGGTGGGGCAGGCACAGGGCGATGATCCCATTTTTTCAGAGCACACTGATACTGTCCCAGCCTCCTCTTCCCAGGCTGCTAGTAGGGCTCCTAGCTCATCTAGGTCCACACCACCGTTAGGAGCCGTTGTCATCCCGTTGGCCAGAGTACAAAAATTAGAGGCTAAAATGGATACACTGTTGCATCACATCCAACCTTGGATGCAAAAGTCGATAGCCGAGTCTGAGACTAGAATGGAGTGAGGGATGGAAGGAATGATGGACCGGAAGGTCCAAGCCATAAATAAGCGCCTTGATGCCTTTGAATTGCGAGTCCTCGAGCGACCAGCCCCCTGCCATAGATCTATCCTATTTTTAGGCTGAGTTAGCCAGTCTCTGGGCCGACGTTACAGTTGAGCCTGCACCTACTGTGTTGGCTGATGATACGGTGCTGGATGCTTTATTCAGTGGGACCGCCGAGGAGAGGCTTGAGCCTACACATACCACAAGTAAGAGGCACCATTCTAGTCGCACTGAGGAGGAAAAAGTCCAGAAGACACAGCGTAGGCAGGAGAAAGAGGCTAGAAAAGCTTCGATTTTAGATTAGGAGTTGCGCAAGCTGAGGGTGCGTGAGAGTATTGCAGGAGCATCGAGTTCTGCCCTAATTATAGAGGTCCCGCCTGTCGTGAGGGACGTTGTGAGCACCACTGAGGGTGCGGTTAGAGTGACCAAAAGCACAATTGAGGGTGCTATGGCAGATAATACGGGCACTACTGAGGGTGACCCAAGTGTAGTTACAGCGGGCTCCAGGAAACCAGATCCACCCGCTTGTTGACGAGTTTTCGGCGCTATGCGCCACAACTTTGCTTCACCCAATCCATTATCTTTTACTATTTTTGTGCATTGGGGACAATTGCACCATATTTTGTAGGGGGTGGGGTAATGGATTGTGAGTAATAGCGTGAAGTCTAAGTAACCCAACTCATAATCCTCTCTTGGGGTTTTCTTGCTTGTATTCTTTCTCCCCAAGAGACTGTTTAATTTCTGTTGAACCGGCATGTGTTAGGATCGTATGAGTTAGAAGCATGAATAAGAATGAAGCATGATGGCTTATAAAAAAATTGATTGATACCCGTGTGATGTGTGCTAGAATTGGTAGGCTAAGATAAGTTAAATGTGTTGGCTCTAAGTAAGACATGATAATGAATCAATTTAATAGCATGACTTAAGCTAAAACATGAACTGGGTAATCTGATAATTTGATAATGAAACTATGTGCCAGAAGTGTGTGAGACTAGTTGATTGTTCAAACAGTTTTTGTGCCAATCTAGAACTTGCCCGATTAGTCCTGCTAAGACAATCTACTCTAGAGGCTAGGAAGTGATCATAGGCCCTTGTTCTGATAAGTCCGCAAATTGCCTAAAAGAAGAGTCCAACCAAATAAAATAAATGCTCCATTTGATCCAAATTCTTTGAGCCTAAAATTAGACCATTTCTTTCTAAAGCCCAAACTCACCTTCCCATAATCGACTGTGTTGGCCCCGGTCCCTCCTTGGACATGTGCACCTCGACGTAGGCCAAAAGCCTAAGTTGAGGGTGGAAAATGTAAAACAAAGTAGCCTCAATCTTGTCCCTGTCCCGACATCGGTTATTGTGCACCTCAACCAATGGAAAATCCAAAATTTGAGGGTGGCTATAACAGAGGAAATCGAAAGAAAAATGAGTATAAAAGAGTTTGATGTTGAAAGAAAAAGGGAAAGTATGTGACTTGTTGAAAGCAATAGAAAAAAAATGCAAAGATATAAAAATGAAAAGCTACAAAGTCTAAAGTCACATCCATGGTTGAAGAAAATCAAGGGAAAGAAGGTAAAACGAAAGGATGGGAAAATAGGGCAAAAGGAGGTTGAAAGCCTAGTGTAATGTCAAGGAGCGCAGAAAGTCACTAAGAAGTACCCGTATGTACCACACCTGACCCTGAGCCTACCTTATAAGCCAAGAAAGACATATAGTGATCCTAGAGTCTAGTTTGGAGAGTTTAAGCAGTGAAAATAAGGGCAAGCCTATGGTACTGAGCATTAACTATACTTGAAGTTATTTCTGAGTGTGAGTGTTGAATGAATCCTTGTACTAAAAGTCATAGTCATTGTCTGAAAGAAAAGGGATTTCGTTTGAAGTAAGGGCACTAGTTGCATTATCGGAAAGTTGGTACTTTTGTGATAGTAAAACAGTGTATGTTGTGTGTTGGTTGGTCGATCGTTGTCATGGTTTGATCCGCATGAATTAGCTTGTTGAGTCTAAGAGAACAAATTTTGCACCTGGAAAGTGAGTGTGGTAGAGAGCCATGTGATTGCTTGCGCCTGAAATGCTTGCTTCTAGACAAGTGTCATTTAGAATCTTAGTGCGTCGCTTGAAGACAAACAACGAATTTAAGTTGAGGGTGTTGATATATTGTGAGTTTACGGTATTTCTAAAACATTTCACTTACAAGTTGTGTGTGTCTAGGGCCTTTTTGTATTGGTTTTTATGTGTTTTTGTCATATTTTGAAGGAAAGATGTTCAGGCGTGGAAGTAAAGAGACAGCTGAAAGAAATGCAGAAAAGGGCATCTACGGAAGTGATCTACGGACCGTAGGTCCATTGACGCTCCGTAGATGGTGGTCGTAGATCACCAGGCAAGGCATGGAAGGCAAATCAGGGAAATCTGACTAAGTGTAGAACCACAGTGACCATTGACGGTCTGTAGATTGATCTATGGACCGTACTGTTGATCCGTAGATTGATACTGCGAGGGTTCCAGTAACTGATTTTTAAAGATTCCAAGTATGGAGCTACGGAGAGGGATTGACGAACCGTAGATCAATCTACGGTCCGTACTGCAGTTCCGTCGTTTGTTTCAGAGAAGATTTTTTTTGGAAGCTGAAATGTTCTCTAAGTCCTGTCTGACGGAAGGGACTCACGTACCGTAGATCCATTGATGGTCCATGAGTCATTCTCGTGGAATGAAGACGCGTGCCTGAACAAACTTTCCTTATTTTGTTTCCCTTTTTATTTAGGATTTGTTTTCTATAATTAGGGCATATAAACCTCATTTTTGGGGGTTGGATTTTATTACTTTTATTCTAGTTCTTGACATTGGGAGATTAACTTACAACTATAGCAATTATTAATTTCCTGAGTTCGTTTTGAAGATTTTGGTGTTGCAATTCAAGTTGAATTTCTGGGTTTATTATTCTTCTTACATAAGTTTATAATTATTTCATCTACAACAATGAATTGTGTTCATATGATTATGGGTAACTAAACTCCACAACTAGGGTTGTGGAAACCATGAGCGATTAACAATGTATGAATAGTAAATAAGCAATTCTTGAATAGTGTGTTTGCATGCATTGATAATTCTTTCGTTTAAAAGTCTTTTTAATGGTGGCCAACGTAGAACTCACCTTGTTCCTACTTGCCGAACCAAGGATGTAATCAACAAGAAAAGAATTATCAACATAGATTTAGTGTGATACTATCTATTTATTAGGCTAAGTGTTGATTGATGCGAAGTAATAACTTAGCCAAACATCGATGTGATGTTTAATATGAGGTAAAGGTAACGGTTAGTAAATTGTACACACATAGCCGGACCAAGGTGCGAGGTGAAATTCACTAGATGCCGGACCAAGGATTTAGAGATACCCAACTTATCACTTTGCATGTAGTACACTAGGAAAGGATTGCTATTACTAGAATTACTGCGTTATGAGCTTGTGGGGAACACGTATACCCTAGTTAATTCTCTCATCTTGATAACAACCGAAATTGACTTACTTACTAAATTCTTACCATTTGTTTCACAAATCCCCCCTTTAATTACTTGTTTCTGGAAGTAATTTGACTAAATGAATATAATTGTTGGTTATAGTTAAGTCTAAACCATTTTCCTCATGGGATCTACCCCAACCTACAAGTTGGGTTCTTTACTTGATAACGATCTCTTATGCTTCTGAAAAGAGGTGTAATTTGAGCGTATCAACCCCTTCTGTAGGTCACCCTCATTTTTGCAACTTGGTTTTTCTTTGGGGTCTAGGGTGTTAAGCTAAGGGTCTTCCTCAAGGACCCCTAGGGTGGTCCTTGGGGAGTCGTACCTTGATGTTTAACCCCTAAATCCCTCAACCATAGCTCGGGACAACATTATACCATATGAAACCCCACATCAACTCAAAGACACACTAGTTAGGCTCTAGTTTCACTTATTCGTTTTACGGGTCTTTACATTATCCCCCACTTAGGAACATGCATTCTCGAATGACACTTTAAACACAGTAAGGGGTTAACGACTCAAGACTAGCAACCCATCATGCAGTAAACATAATAAACAAATGCACAAAACGAGGAGGAAACATCACCTCCATATCAATAAGCTTAATGCAAGACAAGAAGGTAAGAACTACCTCTACAAACTCATTATGCATCATAACTTCAACATTACTCATTTCATTGGAGAAATTTCCTTCTCCAGCTCATATCATTCTCATCACAACATTATTAAGCACATTACGCAATTTCTTCATAAAAGCAGATTTAGGCATGTTCAACAATTCACCTCATGAAGCATATACTCAACTCATACTAAATGCACATTAACATGAGGAACATAAATCATATAAACTCATTTTA
>JAJOOS010003672.1:0-30210 GCA_029582725.1 Solanum chiquidenum
GTTGTAAGTTCCCTCTGTGGGCATCATTTTAGTGATCACGCCAGCATGCCTTTACACCTTTGGCCGGGTGTATTGGGTCCTCTCGATGGGGCGTATACATCGGACTCCACATTTAGCTCATGTGGTTTTATTATCGATTATTAGTAGCTCCCATAGTTCAGTCAGACTCCATTGCATTGACCATATTTCAGTATAATCAGTATTCAGCATCAGCATGTCTAAATTTGGTAATTGCATTCAGTTAGTTCAGTATTCAGTATTTATATCATGTTCAGATTATACTCTTGCTTTATTGCTTGTTCAGTTATATGTTTATTTCAGCTTTACTCTATCATGCATGATCAGTACCTTTCAAGTACTGACGCATACTATGCGCTACATCTTCTCGTGATGTAGGTTCAGGTTCTCACTTCTCAGCATCCAGATCACGCTTAGATCGGTTCCCAATCTCTAATTCAACAGCATCAGTGGTGAGTCCTCATTCTTCGAGGACAATAGTCATGTTATCTTTTCATTTGATATTCAGTTTTAGTATATGGGTATTCCCCATCATATGTGATTTATTTATGATTATCTTCTGCATCAATTATTATTATTCTAAGTATGCTCATGTCATACCAGCAGGGTTAGCTTGGGGTCACTTATGATCCTAGGTCTCGTGTTCGCGTCTCGGGGGTAGCTCAGGGAGTGACTATTAACCATGCATTTAGATATAGTACATTATAACAATTGTGATGGTTAAAAGTCTAAGTGGGAGATTGTTGGGATATATACTATTAACCATATGTTAAGATATAATATTTATTATAGAATAAATATTTATTCAGTTTTAATAGATCATATATTCATATGTGGTGTCTGTTTATTTATATAATAGATGATTTAGTGTGTAGAGTTTTAGCTTATACACAGAGGATTAAATCATCGGTTCTTATAAGTATAAAGTTGTTTGTTCATAATTTAGGATGGAAATTGGACATGCCATCGGTACGATTGTAGTACAAGATTATATGTAATTTATCTTAATTATGGGAACAGTATAGTTTCAACTTCTTGTGCTAGTGCATTTTGTATGTATTGAACAGGACCGAGTATAAATAGTTGTTTTAGACTGGCTAACAAAAACATATTCTCTAAACTATTAAATGTACTTATATTCTTAATCTTGATATAACTATTATGATCTGTATATATTATTTATCGTTTTGATTTATTAAAAGTTGAGATTTTGAGATGGGTCAATATGCCTGGTAGATTGAATGATAATAATATATATTGGTGAAATAATAAGTTAGTTGATGGAATCCATATCTCGTAATAGAGATTGATTGATATGCCTTTTTGAGAAACTTATAAGTTTTCATCGTGTCAAACCTTGCAAGTGGATTTATGAATCCGACACATGAAATAAGTTAAGTAGTGCTCTAAAAAAAATTAATCATTGAATTAAATTCGTCAGTAATTTAATTTATTGATTAGTATCTATAATCTTAACATGAAGAATTACATAAGTGTTTAATGGGGAATTACGAAATATCACTAATTTCTAGTGAAATGATTTGTAATTTATTATGGTAAGAATAATTCAAATTAATTATTTGGAATTATTTCCATAATAGAAAGCCTCAGTAATTAATTTTGTGATCCCTCCAGTGCCCATATTTAAGTAGAACTCAGAATCTTATTTCTAAGGAAAAAGGAAGAAGTAACGTTGATTCTTGTTTTTTCAAGAATAACGCAGGTTTTCTTGTTTTAAAGAAAAGCATGGGTTTTTCTCCTCATTGGGTTGTGAAGAAATCTCTATAAGTAAAGATTCTTCTAACCTAGAAAAAGAGGAAGGTTTCTATTCATGCTTGCCCACCAAGTATTGAGAGAGTTCGGATGTGAACTTGGGTTCACTGTAGAAGACCATAGTTGTTGTCTATCTTGTAGATTCGCTTAAAGGTCTATCTAATTTGGAGATTCGCTCGAAGGTATCTGCTCACGCTTCAAGAGATATTTATCGAATTAAATTTCAGCAAGTTTATGTGTTCTCGTATGATTATGTGTTCTAGAATAAACGGTATAGGTTATCTATTATTCATGTAAGCAGTATGATTCTAATATGCTTCCGATGTGCATATAATTTTCCAACAATTGGTATCAGAGCCATGCTTATATCTAAATAGATAACCTAAAATTACATATGTGTGATTATGTATAGTCACCCTGTTTGTTTTTTTCCGGAATTCGTTTTAACGTTTGGAAAATATGATAGAAATTCAAATTGAAGACAAAGAATGAGCGCTACATGAGAATAATTTTCTCGTGTCTAAGGGTTTGCTGCCGTGAAAATCTTCTAAACCTGATTAGTTAAAGCATTCTTTGTTTTTTGAGTTTTTTGGTAATTAAAATAAAAGGTTAAAACAAAACAAAAGGGAAATTTTTTTCATCCTATTATGGTGTTTGGTGAAGGTGACGGCACCTGGCAATATGCATAAACAAGGTTGTTTCTCTTATGGTTTTGTTGCTTGTTTTATTTTATTGTGGTTCATTGAAATTACCAATTCTTCTGATTTTAAAGTATGATGCACCATTAAGCGCCAATAGGAAGTGGCTTGATTTTGTTCTAAAGAGTATAATATGAGCATTGAGCAAGTTTATCTCACGGTGTATTACAATGTATTGATAAGAGTTTGTGATTCACAAATAGTTACTGCGAGAGTGGTATATTAATTTGGATCAGTTAAATTTCTTAAAAGATTTGTGATGTGATATTAATATATGAAATTATGAATTGAGAATTATGATTAATAAATAGGATTTATGTGAGTGGTCTATTTATTTGAGTCATTAGAATATTCTCAATGTATCATGTATAAATTGTCCTAAGTGAATATTAGTGGTGAATTTTTTTTCTCAGAAGGAAATTTACCTTTAGATACTAGTAACACTTAATTAATTCATGAGAAGAGATATTAAAGGTTTTCATCGATCTGAAAAGTAGAAACATAATATCTTGAATTCTTAGATGTATTCATCAAAGGGACAATTTGATAAGAAGGTGTTGTGTGTCTTCGACAAAGGAAGGACACAGCGTATACCTTGTGCTCATGAGATAATTATAAAAAGAGAATCAAAATTTGAATCAAGTTGTTTTAATCTTTAACTATGCCTGAAACTATTACTTTTTCAAATTTGGTCATAGTTAAGGTGGTCATGAATTTTATGATATCTGATTGACTTGAAATTTGATGGTTCCAACGAAAATCATTTAAATGGGTTTAGGTAGTTTTTCGGATTAAATTTTGATTTTAATATGATAAGATCATTCTTTATGTCAATTATGTTTATGTTAAATTTGAAACATGATTACACGTGATTATTTAACATGAATTGATATGTGGTAAGAATGTATGTCATATTGTTTTTAATTCCTAAAGATACTTAAATTTACTTGAATTTGAATTTGGTCATAGCTTTGGAAATAAAGATTCTTTATAGACTCCAATTGACCTGAAATTTGGTAAGTTCATTGATAACGACCTAGTAAGAAGTACTCATTCTTATGTGGTTATGATTCTTTGAGGTCGTTAAAATAATTTTAAAGTTGTTCTTTGGAATTAAAATGTGATTTAGTATGAATGACATCCTTTTTATTGATTTTATTTATGTTATATGTGGTACATGATTACACGTGATGAGTTAACATAAATTGATATCTGATAAGGATGTAGATCTGATTATTTTTCCTCAAATCGAATCTGAATTTGATCATAGCTTTGGAGATAAATATTATTTTTGAACTCTGGTTGATCTGAAATTCAGTAGGTTCATCAAAAACGATCAAATTTTAAATACTCATTGTTATGAAGTGATTTGACAATTTGAGGTCATTTAGATAATGGTTTTATATACTCTATCTAATTTGGGAATTCGTTTGTAGGTATCTGCTCACGCTTCAAGAGGTATTTATCGAATTAAATTTCAGTAAGTTTATGTGTTCTAGCATGATTATATATTCTAGCATAAACGGTATAGATTATCTATTATTCATGTAAGCAGTATGATTCTGATATGCTTCCGCTGTGCATATAGTTTTCCAACCAGTATTACTGTAGGAAATAAAAGCATTTTAGATCATTCATTAAGAGAAGAATTTACGAAGAAGAAAATTTCATACTTTGAATCCTTTATCATATTTTTATACTATGAAAATTACTTCTCTTTTTACCATAATGTCATTACTAAAAAAAATAGGCTCTAACATGCAAACTGGGAGAATATTATTTTGTTTATAAAATTAATTTTCGCACTTAAATTTACATATTGTTAATTTATAGTTAACTAATCAAAACATGCTCTATGTATGATTTTGAAGCTGAATGATCATATATTAATTGATCTGCAATTCATCCTGCCACTTTATCCTGCCTGGTCGATCTTTCACTAGCCAGGATTAAGAGAAAACTTATAAGTAGATAATTACATAAGTAAATTCATTTAATTACAATAAAATAGTGTTACACTCGAATGCCATAGGCGATGTGGGAAAACTATTTGATATCTTGGCTACTATACAAATTCTCATAGTTGATATTGTTGACAAATTTTACGTGTACCATTTTTCTAATTAAAAAAAAATCAAAATCAAAATTTTAATTATTTTTTTAAAAAAAAGTAGCTTAAGTGAGAAACTTATAATTAAAAGGGTGTAAGGTAGATAAGAATTTTGGATAGAAATTATTTGACTCCTAATATAGAATTGTATTATATAAGATGAAATAAAAATAGTATATATTTTATTTTACTATAAACGATTCATATTTGTGCATGAATGTCTTGACTTGTTTGATCCTTCAAAATATCTTTTTCTTAAAATTGGTATATTAATTAATAAAGATAAATATGTAAACTATATCTCAGGAAATTTTATTCAGAATTACATTTAAGGATAAATATTTATTATTATTCTATTTCTATCTTTGAGGAATATTAAGAAAAAGTATTGATTCCACAAGGAATGAAAATACTATTTTAATTACCTAATAAGTATAAAAAAAAATATTGTATCATATAAAATAAAACAAATATAGTACATACTTTATTTTAATAAAAATAATTCATATTTGCGCATGAAATCTTTGACTTGTTTTTCATCCTTCAAAGCATAATTTTTTCTCTTATAAAAAAGGTATATTAATTAAGAGAAATAAATATATAGACTAGATACAATTCAGACAAAATATGATCTTGACCAACATTTTAGGATGAATATTTATTATTCTCTCTTTCTATCTTCGATGTTAATTAGGAAAAAATATTAATTCCACAATAAATTAGAAGGAAAAAGAAATACTATTTTGACTGTCTAATAAGTTTAACCATAAAAGGTAACTTTGTTGAAATTTTAGTAACAAAATCCAAATATGACATGAATTTAATGACTTGATAATGTTCAAGGTACTTGCTCACTATAAATACAGTTTTATGCTTTCTTTCAAACTATAACATACGACTTTAAGATTCATTCTCTTATATTTCCTTGTATTAGCCAAAGCCTTTTTTCTGTTTGGATGAATTTTTTGTTAAGAGGAAAAAGGAAATTGTACTTGTAATCCACAACATGCCGATCAAATGGTAACGATTTTGAATTTACTAGAAACATAACATTTTTGAAAGATTTTGGTGGTCTGTTGTGATATAGGAAGTTCACTTCTTTTATGCCATGAAGCCAGTAGCCACACTTCATATTTTTTGGGTGGAGTTTGAAGCTTCTCGCTTCTGATGTATCCTAGCTGAGTCACAGCCTCCTTCCACTCCCATTTTACCTTTTCCTTTCCAGAATTGGGAAGGTGTGACTTCCATCTAAGTTGAATGTCCTTGAGCGTCATATCTCCATTCAGCTTTTCACTGCAGCAAACAACATCCACTTGCACAAAATGATATAAAGACGATTCAATGGCAAAGCAGTACAATGGCAATATTTTCAACATATCTTCTTGTAGTATAAAACAAGAATCTGTTTCACTGTCCTATTTATGTTTGTTTCGTCTTTCTAATTCGAGATCATCAATTGTTTCAACATAGGTTCCTTTATTTATGTTAAGTAAGCATTAGTATATATATTTCCTAATTCTTGAATTTTTTATTACTAACTAGTTCAATGAAACGCAAAATTTAGCTTATAAAATCATTACCTCAGTATGATCATTCAAATTTAGCTTTTGTGCAATGAACTTCTGGATTAAAGTTACAGTGGCGCTACTGTCCCTGCAAATGATCAAAATCACTCATTTCATTTTACGTGGTGATGAGCATGAGTTTTAAAAACATAGGGGGAAATCAATGTTGCGTGTGGAAAATATTACTTGAGATGGATATTGGGTCTGTCAAGGGGAGGCAATCTAAGTCCATTCCTGCCAAGAGTAAAAGAACAAATAAAGTTATGTCAAATCAATGAGAAGAACCTTCAGAGCGATGTGCCTGGTATATTGGTACTTACTTGCCTCCCTGTGGTACAAGTTTAAACCAGAAAGAGGAAAATTCTTTCTGTTTTTCATCCAAAGCTTGGTTTTCTTGTGTTGAAGACTCTCTTTCTTTGGGACCAGTATCTTGCCTTTTCTCGCATGCTTTTATGTTCTTGCTCCTCTTTTTCTTCTTATGCACTTTGAAATTGTCCACTATAATGGACTCTCTTATTTCAGCATTTGTTGTTGATATGCTTGAAGCAAGTTGAGGCATCTTCAAAGAAATATACTCTTATATTGAGGTTATGCAAAATATCTTTAACTAACAGTCAAAATATATGGTGGAATCATTTTTAAAACATGTATGCCAAAGAACTAAAAAATACCTTAGCTGTAGACGCAGTTGAAGGGAAAGCTGAGGTTTCTTCTGAGGACATGCGATGGTCCATTAGAGAAATTTTCTGTCCTTTGTGTTGCCTGCATGCACTATGTAGATTAAAATGAATCACGTATCTTTGTAAGGAATCTGATTCAAAGTTGAAGGGGCTCCTCCATTCACTATATATATCTGTAATTTCATACATAAAGAAGTAGATTAAAAATCCACAGATCTCCTTACCGCTTCATGGGGGTCTTCATTCACTCTTCTCTTACTTTCCCTACTTCTAGAAAAATATTATTGAACAAAAACGATCTTTCTAAAGTTAAAGGTTAGGGTTCTCATGTTTCTTAATATTTGTAAATCTAATTAGGATAATTAATTTAACTTAGTTGACGAGAAATTAGAAAACAATTAAGATTAGAGTAAAACTACTTCAGTGAAACTTATTTTTTGGAACCAAAGAGATTTTAGAGCTCACTCAATAGGTTTCATTGAACAAGAATATAACTAATATTGCTAGCAAGAAGGAATGCACTGAATGATTGACTGATTTGCACCTAAGGGCATGAATACCAAGGTTTGAATCCCAGCGAGAAAAAAATATAGAGTGAACCTAGGTGGATAAAATTACCTAGTAACTATGCTGGTGAGATATAGAAGGTACTCCGTGGAATGGTCAAGGTGTGCACAAACTAACCCGAACACCAATAGTTTTTTTTTTTAAAATGAACTATCGAGAAAAGCTCAAAACCTAACCTGAGTTGATCTGTCGCTTGAACAAAAAGGAAAAAATCAAGGATATTTTATTTTGATATATTAAGAGAAGGTCAAACCTACCCTACGTTGAATCTATCACTTGAGCAACAAAGAAAAAATCGATTAAAAATTTGATCTATCGAGAAAATACTACATCAAACTAAGTTGAATCTGTCACTTGAGCACTAAAAGGTAAATCAATAAAAAAAGATATGTTCAGAGAAACTCAAACCTAACCTTATTTGAATCTGCCACTTGAGCAGAAAAGGAAAATCAATAAAAATATTGTTTTTTTGGGAAAAGTTCAAACCTAACCTAAATTGAATTTGTAACTTGAGTAGAAAAGGAAAAATCAATTAGAAATTGATAAGCTCATACCGAACTTAAGTTGAATCTGTCACTTGAGCGACAGAAAAAATCAATAGAATACTGATCTATGAAAAAAAGCTCATGACTAACCTGAGTTGAATCCTTGAAAACCAAAGAAAACATCAATAGTGAGTAGAGCCATCAATTAGGGTTAAGTCTGGCTCAACTCGTGAATAGGATTGGACTAAGATTTTTAGAGTCCATTTAAAAATAGGGCTCTTAGGCCTAACTTGAATAAGCCCATTAGCCTCTAGAGCTTGAATAATATGAGTTGGGCCAGCCCATGGGCCAAATAAAAATTTAATTAAAAATTAAAATAAAATAGAATATTAAAACTAACAAGAGGAATCTAAACTTAAAGTCTTAAACCATGCATATAAATATCACAAAGTTTAAATATTCAAATATAAAATTACATTTTTTGTATGATTCTTCATTGTTTCTTCTTCTTTTTACTTGGGTTTGATGTGCTTGAGCCGAGGGTCTTTCGGAAACAACTTATCTACCTACATGATGTAGTGATAAGGTCTACGTACACTCTACCCTCCATAGGCATCACTGAGTGAAGTTTCACTAGCATGTTGTTGTTGTTGTTATACGTATGATCTTTACAAAAAATGACAATAATTTCATTTTGAAGTCATACAACCAAAATTTTACTTGAAGCCAAACGTAATGTATTATTAAAATTATTTTATTTGTCAATGTGAGAATTGGTCAACAAGAAGTAATACCATGTAATAACATCTTGTCATATTTCTGTTAACATTTAGAAATTTGAATTTAAATTATAAAAAATTATATTATTTTTAAAAAGTGGGTAAGCCCGGCGCGGCCTTAGCCCACGTAGTTGTGATTGGACTGACTATTGTTTGGCCCGCCAAAATAATGGACCATCTCGACCTGACCCATAAAATTTTAAAGCCTGTAAAGGCTACCATGCACAGAGAGGGAGGGAGAGAGGGGGGGAGGGACAAAGGAAGTTCTTGTTTAAGAAAAGCACTTCCCTTGAATGACTAGGCAGAAATGGTGTAGGGGGAGGGGGGGGGGGAGTGTAATCTGATTATATATGAGAAAGTGTTAGGTCTAAGGTTTCACATACTAATTTTGGATGATAACAAATTGACCTAATTTAATAAAAGAACATTTACTTGTTGTAAATTTGTTTTTGGTGAAGAATTATTTAGTGAAGAAGAATTTGGTGAAGATCTAAATAAATATAGAAAGGAAGATATTATGAGATGGAATTTCAAGAGAAGATACCTAAGGAAGAAAATAACTTGCCCAAATCAAGATACAAAAATCATGGAAAGAATATTTACTACGATCCTATGGAAGGAAATATTCTATAGAAGGAAAAGATCAAGATCAATTTGTTACTTAAGGAAGACCAAATAATTATGTAGTACCAAGATATGTCTGAAGTCTCAAGTTCACAAAAGATTTCATATTCAGAATGATAAAACTTAAATTTCAAGAAGATGGTTCAAATCAAGAAAAAACAAAACTCAAGGGAGTTTAAATTATTGTCATCATGTTTATTAGCTTAACATAAGGAATCAAGAAAGGAATGCCAACAAAATCATTGAAGCGAATATTTTGTGCAATCAATTGAGGAAAGAATTCATCAAAGAATGAAGATATTACTTCAAATCTAAGATTCACTATATCAAGACAAATAAAAAAAACAAGCAGATTCCTTGGAGCATGATGAACCACTATTTAAAGAAGAAGTATTGAATTGATTCATCACACATCCATATATACTTTCGTCTCAACCACTCTCAATTTTCTTTATTCTACTCTTCATAAGCATTAGAATTCATTGTCGATTTATTGTGTAGTCAAAAGAGAGAAAATATTGTTTGGTGAGGCATTGTATTGAGAAGTTGTCATTGCTTGTTCCTTTGGTGAAGCTAGTGAAAACCAAAGAGTCGTTATTGGTGAGCGAGTAAAAAATATTGAAGATAAGGGAAATTAAAGATATGGAACAGGTTGAACAACATGGTTCAATCAATGCACAACTGGAGTTAGACTCACACTAAGATTAGGCTAATACTCATATTGACTAGGCTGCTACTTCTTGTACTAGGTGAAGTTGACTAGGATTAGATTACGACTAGTATTAGATTATTTATAATTATAGTATTATTGTAGTAGTAATAGTTATTATAGTAGAACTCTAAGTATATTGAGTTTAGGACTCTACAATTCACTCCTTATATAACGGGTATGTACTCAACTTTTTTAATCTTCAATGCAATCCTTGATTTCTCTTATACTTACGTGAGAATTATATATGGTATCAGAGAATTAAATCTCTTTCGCTCAGTAAAGTATTGATAAAAAAAATATACGTTCAAACTGCAATGACCCCCTCTACCAACATTTTGTCTACCTCCTCACTTCACCACCTTATTGTTGTTTGCTCCATTAAACTTAAGCCAACAAACTATGTTATATGGAGGGGACATAAATGTCAAGTTATTGATTCAGATGATGAAACTAACATATCTCATCAAAGAAAAATGAACTAACTAAAAGTAGTTTTTCCACTGAAAAGACTGCTGAGAAAGTTATAGTTGTTGAGAAGGATGCAAAAGATATTAGCAGCATTAATGATCGGAAGGAGAAAGATGTGTTGCTAAGGAGTTGGATCTCATGCATCTTAACAGAAGAAAACATGTACGTAATTGTGGGCTGCTCAACTTCCAAGGAGATGTGGAAATTCTTGGTAGAATTGTATCTTCAAACAACATTAGATAAGGAGTTTCAGCACAAACAACAAATGCAAAATGTTAAGCTAGGAATATAAAGGATTGATGAATACATCAAGGAATTCAAAGTCATATGTGATGGCCTTGCAACCATTCATAAATATGTAGATAATGATAGCAAAGTAATCAATTTTGCTAAAGGTTTAGGACTCAAGTACAAGACCTTCAGGACTTTCATGATAGGTAAGGCACCATATCCCACATTTAATCAATTTGTTAATGTTCTCATGAGTTTTGATATAAGGGAATATGAAGAAGAAGTGACACATCAATAACATGTCATTCTCTGCCCAAAGGGGCAGGGGAAGAGAAAACAACAACAACTTCAACTCCAGAGGAAGAGGCTTTAAGCCTTCTGGACGGGGAACGGGTTCTCAAAACAATAAATATGGATCAATTTCTCTGAACAATCAAAGTTTTTCAAGTGGAATAAGAAGAGGAATAATACTGAGTCATATCAAATTTGTGGTAGGAATAACCACATTGTTCTTAAGTGCTTTTATAGGTGGGACAACTTTTATCAATCTACAGATGAACTACCACAAGCATTAGCTGATGTCAACCTGTGCATCACATGATAACCAGCCACAATGCAAGGAAACACCCCTTATCACTTGTTTCATACCAAAATATTGACGAAGAAATTCTTTGTTGGTTTCGAAGTAAACTAGGAGTAATTGATCCTCCACTCTCTAGCTTGAGGCCAAGTATTGAAGATAAGGGAAACTAAAAATATGGAACAGGTCGAACAATATGGTCCAATCAATGTACAAGTAGAATTAGAGTAACATTAGGACTAGGCTATTAATTATATCGACTAGGCTACTACTAATACTTGTACTAGCTGAAGTCGACTAGGATTAGATTACGGCTAGGATTAGATTATTTATAAGTGCAGTATTGTTATAGTAGTAATAATTATTGTAGTATGACTCTAAGTATAGATAGCTTAGGACTCTACAATTCACTCCTATTATAAGGATTATGTACTCGACAATTTTAATCATCAATACAATCCTTGATTTGTCTTATTCTTACGTGAGAATTCTACAAGAACCAACTGTTGTTCATTGTTGGTGAGCGAGTGAACACCAATCTTTGTAGACGTTAGTAAGAATGTGGAAAACTATAAAGGTTGTACCAAATTAAAATTCCAAAGAGCTTAAGAGTAACCTCCTTGCAACCCAAGGAAACTGGACTAGGATACCATATTGGTTCAGAACCAATATAAAATATCGACTCTCTTATTATATTATGCTCTCATTAATATTTATTAGGAATTTATATTGTTTAAATCAAGGGACTAACAATTGTGTGCAACCTTTCTCATTATCAGTCGACTGAATATAGAGAGTAGTCGACTATCAGTTTACTGGATCTAGAAAGTAGTCAATAAGATTTTAAAAGGATTACAATTCACCTCCTATTGTACTTTCAGAAGGAATAAGTGTAATCTAATTATATTAGATGGAGCAAGTGTATTTTGGCTTTATATGAGAAAGAACAGTATCTACGTTTTTCATTTACTTACCTTTGGCACTTTCAGATATGCATTTCATTCTATTTCCTTTGTAAATTTCACTTGGTCAAACCTAAATAAAGAACTTCACCATATATAGAGCATTATTGAAAACAAGAGAGACATGCATATGGTGTTTATTGACCTTGAAAAGGCTTATGACAAAGTCTCAGGGATGTCCTCTCTAAGTGTTTGGAGGTTATAGATGTCTTGATGGTTTATATTAGAGCAACAACAGACATGTACAATGGAGCCAAGACTCGGGTTAGAATGGTGGGAGGTGATCAGAGCACTTCCCAATTGACATGGGGCAATATCAAGGAACAATTCTTAGCCCTTTACCATTTGCCTTGGCATTAGATGAGTTGACGCGGTCTATTCAGAAAAAGGTTCCATGGTCTATGTTATATATGGATGACATTGTATTGATTGATGCGGGATATAGATAATACTAGGTTGGAGGTTTGGATACAAACTCTAGAGTCCAAAGGGTTTAGGTTGAGAAGGACCAAAATGGAGTATTTGGCGTGCAAATTCAGTGTTGCGTTGGATTAAGCCAATGTGCAAGTAAGCTTTTCCACGCAAACTATCCCCAAGAAATAAAGTTCTAAGTATATTGGGTCTTAAATCCAAGCTAGATGGGACATCGATGATGATGTCACACATCACATTGGGACGACATGGATTAAATGGAGTCTTGCCTCTATATTCTTGTGTGATAAGAATGTACAACCTAAACTCAAAGGTAAGTTCTCTAGAGTTGTGGTTAGACCATCCTTATTGTATGAGGTACAGTGCTTGTCAGGCCAATCAAAAACTCACATATTCAGAAGATGCATAATGTAGAGATGGGATGTTGAGATGGATGTGTGGGCATACTAAAAGCAACAAGATTATGAATGAGGTTATTCGGGAGAAGGTGGGAGTAAACTTTGTGGTAGACTAGATGATGGGAGTGAGAATAGGATGGTTTGTACATGTGAAGAGAAGGTGCTCTGATGCTCTAGTGTGGAGGTGCGAGAGGTTGCTTATAGGGGTATGCGGAACGGCAGAGGTTGACTGAAAAAGTATTGGGGAGAGGTGATTAGACTGTACATGACACAACTTCATATTTCTGAGGACATGACTCTAGATATAAACGAGTGGAGATCGTGTATAAGAATAGACGGTTAGTAAGGGAAGAGTGATGTCTTGCCTAGCGAAGGTTTAAGCTTATTAGTGGCAATTGTAGTGTAGGCTTGTAGTTCTTGTCATATGTTGTTTATAGTGTTCCATTATCACATTAATTTGTTGTTGTTAATTATAAGGATAGAAGGTTAGTAAGGGAAGAGTGTTGTCTTGCCTAGCGAAGGTTTAGGCTTGTTAGTGTCAATTGTAGTCTAGGCTTGTAGTTCTTGTCATATGTTGTTTAGTGTATTCCATTATCACAATAATTTGTTGTTGTTATTGTTTCTTTTTCTTATTACTTATATTGATATGTTCTCTTCATTGTTTTCCTTTTCCATTACTTGAGAGTTTGATGCACTTGAGCCGAGAGTACTCTTTTGGAAACAGTCTCTCTACCTCCACGAGGAAGTGGTAAGGTCTTCTGATGACTGGGGTAACATAAAATGAAAAGGACTTGTGAATTGTTGTGACTTAAAAAATGGTTAATGCACCGCGCGAAGCATAGACATATTTACTAGTGTGTGTCTATATATATATATATATATATATATAAAGTAAATCAGACATAGAAGGTCTATCAATACATCAATTATTGACAAAGTTGGTGAACGTCGATGAAGGGCTTGATGAGTTACATCGTCATCGCTCATGGAGGCCTGCCTTGCATACTATACATGAGGTCAATTAAGTCCCCAAGTGATAGGTCGACAGGAGGAAGTTGCTCGGATTCATTGATTTTATACTGTGTGTATGTACGAGATTTTTAGGTGTAGGGATTAGGAATTTGATTATTACCTTGTACATGAAAAAATGGACCTGGTTTAAAATTGTTAAACAATGCTTCTGTAAATTTCTCCTTCTAATTAATATAGTTTTTTTTTAATTTTAATTTTAACAGTTTACTTGTAGCTATGATTTTAGCAACAATTTCACGTCCGTGGCAATGAATTAACCAAAAAATAAATCTCACTAGAGGCTAATTGAAGAACTTTTCATCACTGATTTTGTTATTAATTAATTTTTTTGTCAAGGAATAAAATTTCATATCAGTTTAGAGACGGATTTAGTCAAAAGAAGAGTTTGATCATAAAATTTGATCAGATTTCGTCAAAAGATTTTGAAAATCTAATCTTCAAATATTTTCAAGTTACTCAAAAATGAGCTTAGTCCAGTTTTTGAGAGAAATTTTACTTCCACTCACAAAACACCATACATATCCGTACATAAAAAAAGCACAAACAAGTGTCAAATAAAAGGATTAAAAAACTATAAGGAGGATACTTGGTCTAATATATATAGTAGTGGTCACTACGAAAGATAAATCTATATGTTGATTGCCTAGTTGCACATATTTATACTAGGATTGAGTGTGCATGCATAAATGTTGACTGAGATTATAGGATGGAAAAAGGGAAGCAAGAGCATTAAGAAAAAAATTATCTTAAAATTCATAAGTGGTAGATTTTGCTAACTAAAAAGACAATGTCATTGCTTGCACTTTCCGTATCGTAATTTATCTAGACCCTTGCACCTAATCTCGTGATGACTTTCTTTTCACAACAAGTATCACGACCCTCAATCAGTTACAACTTGCAGATAAGTCCAAATTCTTTAATTAGTTTGTTTCATAGACGACTGTTACTGATCATCTATGTCTTATACGACCCCTAAGGCCAGATACCAATTGGAACCTTCTCAGATCCAATTAACTTGCTTATGTCCCTTCAGTCGGGACTACGGCGTCTAGTTCACTTCGTTGAGATACCAATTGAAATCGGGAGATACCAATTGGGCTCAACTCATACCACAAACGACAATAGTAACTAAGCGAGCCCCACAAGATTGTTAATTTCAATCATAGAACTTGGTCGAACCTAACTTAACCGCCTCAATCTTTAACTGATGGTAACCAGACCCTAAATCAATCTTAGAGAAAACCGATGCACCTTGCAATTGGTCCAAAAGGTCATATATCCGAGGCAATGGATACTTGTTCTGAATGGTGACCCTATTCAACTGTCGGTAGTCTATACACATCCTCTCTTGCTAGTGATGGTGTTACCGCTGTTGTTGCTCTAGCTCGCACCATAGAGTGAAAGAGGAAAGATACCAATTTGTATCACCTAGATACCAATTGGATTCAAGTCATAACACGAAGGAGTAGAAAGAAGTGAGTTTTTCCTAAAGTCCTATAGTCTCTCGAAAAAAAGTACGGACGTCATCGTACCGTTCTGCAAGACTCTACTAGACTCGTTTTGGTATTATGAGATCAACAAACCTAGGGCTCTGATACCAACTTTGTCACGACCCAGAACGACGTGATTGGCACCCACACTAACTCTCCGGTAGGAGAACCATTACTACAACCCAAACTAAACAACTCAACCAAAAACTAAGGCACTTAAAGATACAGAACTAGGTTTAAATGCATAAATTATATAGAGTTCCCATAAACTCCAAAGGTTTAAATAAACTAGCCAAACTAATGTGGAAGAACAACCCCTAGAACCTGAAAGTCAATGTACCAAAACTTTACTAACGACAGGTCTAAGAACAAGGGGTACAACCCCGAAACTAAAAAAATAGTCTGAGTCCTAAAAGAGTGGACTTAAACAAGAAAGATTCATTACAGCCTAAAAGAAATGGCTCACCCTTGAATCTGATCACCCTCAACAGTCACCTAGTTGAGGTCTATCAATAGCCGCCTAAAGATGCCCTGTACTCAACAAAGAACAAGCAAGTGCAGTATCAGTACACAACCATTGTGTGCTGGTAGGATCACGCGGCTATCCCAATAAGTGAAACACATGCAAGTAACCACAACATTATAAAATAGGCATATACCAAATATATACAATATTAGTCATCTTTTCAGGATCAATGTAGCCTCCCACGTTCTAATAATGCACATTGGTTATAAATTTAGAGCAACATACAGTTTTCCAATATCAATCATCATTAGATATGAACGTAATCATCACAAGTAGAGACACAACACAATTCAATGGTCCTCTTACGAAACCCAATTCAATGGTCCTCTCATTGAACCCACACCCAAACTGTTAGCATATCGGAACGTGGTACCCGATCCAATGTTTATGTCGGAACGTGGCAACCGATCCCATGTTTATGCCGGAGCGTGGCAACCGATCCCATATTTATGCCAGAACGTGGCAACCGATCCAAGTTAGTGAGTCGAAACACAACACCCGATCCATTCAACAAACCACAATCACAATCACAGTGTATATTCTCACAATCATACAACAAGAGGTGATTCATGACATACAATTATTCAATTATCCTCATTTACGATTAGGGTGATCAATAATGCAACATTCACATACATACATGCATTATATTGAGCAATTACAAATATATACCACACCAACATGAAATCACAACCATTACCTACCTCGAATTCAAGCTTGAATCCCCTAAGGCGCTTAAATCTTCCCTTTCCGGATTCTTTCCGCTTGTTCTAGGTCTACAAACAACAATTTATACGTAAGGATCGACAATCAAAGGTCTAATTATCCGGATTAGAACAAACCCAATAACCCTAGACCAAACCCTTGATCCCCATACCCATATTAGGGATTTTTCCACCATAATTTCCATATCAAAACCCTTCCCCATCCATAATTACCCATGATTTTACATTCTACGGATCGAAAAACGAATTCAGGGAGTGAAAACTTTACCTTTAGCCTCAAGAATGGTGAAAAAATGTCAAGAAAACCTATGGGGTCGTTCCTTAGCTCTCAAAGTCGAAAAGTACAGAATAAAATATTTTTGGGGTTTATTTATGACCTTAAGTCGCGTCGGACCCGCCATAGCGGTCCTCACCCCGCTACAGCGGCCCCGCCCTAGCAGCATAAATCCCGCCCCAGCGGCTTGCACGGAACAAGAGAGCTATTTTAATAATTCCAAGACCCCCATTTCACAACACACCTTTAACCAACGACGCTCAGAAAATATCGTTCACGCTAAGATCGATTCCGGGAGTTCTACTCACCCGAATTTAATTCCCTAAAGTCATACGGATTCCTTAACGACTTATGTAACTACTCATGTGATCAAAATCATAATTAGATCACCTAATTGTTACCAGATTTCTCTAGACTCGCCTGACTCCAATTTCGTCCAAATCTGGACTAGGCTAGGAAATTCCAAGTTACTACTCAAATGTTTTCTAGCTTCAATTCTTTCCCTATTGGCTTTTCCCTAACGACGGAAATCAGGTCGTTATATATATATAGATATATATGATTAGTCTCTTTTTTCATTCTTTATTAAATTTGTGAGAGGTGGCACACTTTTCACGTGTAGACACACAAATATTATTGTTTCATTACTTATTCGAGATATAAGATTTAAAGTTGAAAGAAATATTGTTTTTGAAGAAAAATTCAAAAGGAAGAGTTAATAATAAACTATTAAAAAGTAGAAAGATATTTTAATAGTCTTAAAGAAAACTTGTTTAACCATATGATTGGTCAATCAATCACAAAACACCAATTCATAATTATAATGAAGTTGGGTCAGTATGTCAAATTGGATAAACTATTCTTGGCTCCTTTGCTGTGACTAATAATTTGACGTTTACTAAAAGTATGTTCATTTTGTCACAATTTAAAAAAAAATAAGAGCTCAATGTTGCTTCAAAATATTGAGTGCTGCTAAATTTGTTTTGGAACAAATTTAGAGAGTCCGATCAATATGGGTATGGTTCAGTGGTGGAATTGTTTCGCCCTTAATTGGATATCTTGGGTTCGAGTTTTGCGTATGAAGAAAAATCATTGAAAGCGCCACCCCCTGATAATAGTAAAAAGAATATCCATTAAATTAATTAATTTTAAAAGTACATTGTTAAAAAGGTAAATTGGTAAAATGTAAATATTTTTCTTTAAAAATAAATAGTTAAAACAATTCTTATAAAATAAATTAAAATTAAAAAGATTTATCAATTTATTTTATTTTTTTTGAATGATAAATTTTAATCTAAAGTTGATTAATTCATAATTGCTTCTGGAAAGACAAAACATGAAATATAATTTGTGAAGTTAATATAATTATGTTCACATGTAATTATCTGCTTAATACAGTTTTGCCTCGTGGCTAACCGGCCTCTCGACTTTTTCATCTTTTTATGTTTCTTTCTCGAATATCATCTTTTTCTCTAATAGATCATGCTTTCTCCGTTCATTTTTATTTATTTATATTTGACTTGACATAATTATTTTTAAAATATCTAATAAAATGAAGAATATATTGAATAAAATAAATTTAATATTTTAAAAAATGTATTGAAAAATAATTTTAATTAATAATAAAGATAGATTAGAAATTAAGTAATATGTCTCTTAATTTGCTAAATTGAATAAGCAAAAGTGAACATTTTTTTTTTCATTTGAGAAGTTCATTCAAAAAGTAAAAATGAACGAAGCGAATAGTAGTGCACTTATACAAAAATAAGTACTCTGAATTAATACCCTCTTCATTTCAATGTAAGTGTCATACTCTTCTTAAGAATCTGCCCCAAATTTCTAATTTCAACATTTTAAGTAAAAAGCTTTAAATCACAAGATTTAGAGGATTACACACTTTTTAAATTTTAGACTATATATTTTTTTCAAAAATCTTTATTTCTCATATTTTGAGCTCAGTTAAACTAAAATATTTAAATTGAAACGTTGGGAGCTAGTGGTTTAGTATTTAGTGTACTCTCGCAATTTAAATTTATATGTCCTACTTTTCTCTTTACTTTGTTTCAAAAAAGAAAATGTATGTGTTCTTTTTTTGGTAATTCTTTAATTTTAACTTTTTATCTAACAAGTTTAAGATCAAATTAAAAGACATTTTGATACATTTGATATATCTTTGATTTAAGATCAAAAATTAAAAAAATTCATCTTTATTTATTTAAATTTCGTGTTTTCGTGTCAAGACGAATTTTTTTTTAGATAATTGTACAATGTTATCAAAATCTCATCACCGGCCAAGTTGGACAACGCAGTCATTGTTAACCCTTTTCTTCAATAAAAAAATGTGAACTATGTCTATGTCTTAATATTTCCTATTATAAATAGTAAATAAACCGGATACATAATACGTAGCTCGGATACATTAAAAACTAGCTCGGATACATTATAAAATAGTTTAGAATTAGGAGAGAAATAAGGGATTTTAGAGGTTTTTAAAAATAGAAAGGAATATTAGATATAAGGGAAACATAAGACGTGTATTTCAGTAATTTTTCCTTATAAATACTACTAGAAAAAATGGCCCGTGTCAGCACGGCCCAATATTAATAAATGAGCAACTTTCACATATAGCAAACATAAAAATCATATTTGTATGTTATAGCTATAGTTTGCATAATTGCGCTCCATAACAAATTTTATGTTTGTTATGGAGCTTTTGATTTGTATAATTCGTTAGAAACATTCAATTTTATACAAATTGTTCAGTTTTGTATAAATTCATTTATACATTGTAATTTGTATAATAAGATATGTATTTGTATAACTATAAGTGTATAGGACGAAAATATATGTATTTGTATTTGTATATACACTTTTCTCTCGCTTTATACAAACACAAATGCATTTTATACAGAAATGTATAAAATGGTTAATTGGATACCGAAAATGGCTAATTGTATACCGAATTAAATGGCAAAAAATGAGATATTTGCTGCAAATTACAATTAAAATAAACTATGGCTATAACATTTAATTTAAATTAATAATTTGCTATTTCATATAATTTTCCTTAATATATATTACTAATGTTCTAAATAAATCTAAATTCCTAATTATTTTAGGAGTATAGTATGCATTTGCGAAAGATGTTTTTCAAATAGCCAAATTCCAGAAACTAAAATAATGACCACATTGAATTGAACCAAATCAATTATTCGGTTTCTTTAATTAAAACTATAGGTTAGATAGATTTGTATTTTATAAAAATAAATTATAAAATATTAATAAAATTGACCATTAGTATTTCATATAATTATTTAATAAAAAAGATATATTCTACGAAAATATTTTTTTACTTAATTTGCTAAAATGAACAAGTGTAAGAGCAAATATTTTAATATAAGATTTAAATTAAAAAACAATTATATATGTTATTAATTATAATTAATTGATATGAATTGATTTCACAAAAAATCCCAACAAATTGGAGAATAACATTTTCATCGTATTACTGGCTCTCCTCATTATTTATTTATTTCCACAAATTACTTTCTCAATATAACTTTGAAGTATATATTCTCTTGTTCAATTTTATTTGTCACATTTATCTATTAAAAAAATAATGATTAATATGACTATTTTTTTCACAAAATACTCCTATTAATTAATATTTAATATTAGGTGTTGAAAAATAATTTTAAAAGATAAGTAATTAATATTTAAAATAAAATATAAGAAAATTATTGTCCTCACTTTGCATTTTAATAATAACAAGTTAAAATAAAATCTATCTTTTAATAATTAATAAATTAAATTAACACACAAAATAATATTTAACTTATGCCCAATATACATTAAAATAGTGTGCTTCTATTCACCAAACAATTTTAAAATACTCTATAAAGATTAATGGGACCCATCCTATCTTCAGTTTCCATGAAATTATAGGGGCATGCTTTGTAATTAAATGATAAAAGAATGGGCTTTGTTTAGAGCTCTTGATGGAGTCCAATTAATAAAGCATAAAAGATAACTCTGCTAAGCAACATTATTTAATAAAACTTTGTAAAAACTTTAATACCCTCAAACTTTTATTTAATACCCAAAAACTGACATGTTGAAAAACTTAAAACTCTCTCTTCTACTGTATAGAAATGTCACAACTCATCTTTACAAAGAAATTTAAAACTTGCCTAGCTTCAGCAATTCATAAATATTCTGATTATACTAAAAGAGAAAAGAGTATATATCCACTATATATCAACACCAACAATATTATATGGGGAATTGCATGAAAAAAGAATCGATTTCATCAAAAGAATCAGAAACTAACAAGGATCATTTCTATTGTCATAATAATACCATGAAATTAGAGGAAGATCATTTTCTCGTTGGAGAAAATATTAAGGAAGGTATTCATTTTTCGATGCCTATAGTAAAAGAGGTAAAGATAAAAATCACAAAGAAGCAATTATAAGAGTTGATGAGTAAGGCAGACATAGAAGGTCTATCGATACATCTTGACAAAATGGATGAACGTCGATGAAGGTCTAGAGTTGCATCATCGCTCATGAAGGCCTGCCTTACATACAATACATGAGGTGCGGTCAATTAAATTAATCTGATTACTTGATAATTTCCACAAGCACAAATTCCACTCTTTATAGGACCAAAAATTATTTCCTCTCTCTATATATAACTTCTTCTTCTTTTCTTTTTTGTTTTTCATTTTTAGATGTATGTAGGAGGGTTCATTGATTTGTTTATGGAATGTGTATACAAGAATTTTGTAAATGTCAAGATTGCAGTCCATTTGTTCTATTTTCATGAAAAAGTGGACTTAGTATATATAGGAATCAATTCTTTTGTAAATTTAATTTTTTTTTGTTCAATTTTATTAGTAAATCTTTCTTTGTTTTTTCTACTTGCTTTCTCTCTTGGACAAGCTCTTACTTAGGTTATTTTTCTATCGATCTAACGAGAGGAATGAAAATAATTGATACAGGAGTTTGTATAAGTGTTCTTGCCAGGAAAACGACTCTGAGACGAATTTTGTTGTTTGGATTAATTCTTTTCTTAACTTTTCTCTTCTATGATGGAACTAATGAAACTATGAATTTAATTAATTGATGTAAAACAGTGTTGAATTATTTTAATTACAATTATAGTGGGAAATCCATTATATTATACATTTACCAGTATCTACCTAAATCTTATTTATTAATAAGATAAATTTTCTCTGCTATTGTTATTTTATGATATCCACATGCATGCATTGAAGAACCACGTTCTTAAACTCCTTGTTTAAGGGGAGTAAAAGACCACGACCTACCTTAATATGATTTGTCTAAAATTCCTACTAACAATTTGAGCAATTTCAGATTACAACTATATATAATCAAAAGCATCGGACTAACTCGGATATCTTACACTTTCTAGTTGTGAAGGGTCTGATTTCTTCGCTTCATAAAAACTTTTATAATTCATTTCTTTTAGTAGCAATGATAGGGGTTTTCCATCAATTAACTGAGACGACATGTTAAAGATTTGATTTTTATATAATATTTGTCAATCATATCAAAACTTCGTATTTAACATAGTTCAACAAATTCTCTCTTTTGATTATGATAAATTAAATCCATAGAAAATTTCATGTTCAACTCCCCCTAAGAACCAAACTTGATCAACAAATATGACTTAGTAAAATGTGTGAATTGTGATCTCATCTAATTCTATCTAGAAATTCACCTTCCACTCATTGAAACCTTCTAAGTGGTTAGGTTATGAGAACCTAAATAAGTTCAATCATGTTTCCTATAAACATATACACTACTAGAAAAATGCAAATTACATGGAGATTTATTTGTAAATTAAATATGAAAATCCGCATGTAACCTAGTTTTTTGTGGAATTTCCTACTAAAAAATATCCGATGGTAAAACCTTTATAGATAATTATTACCTGTAAATTTTTAAATCCCCAAATAAATTACATGGGGATTTTAAAACTGCATATAAATTATCTACGCATTTTCTTGCGGACATATTAAAAGGTCGCAAGAAAATTTTGGTAAAATTTCGTGTATGGAAGGCAATTTCTTGTAGATTTTCATATGAAAAAATCCGCAAGTAAGTTCCCAAGGAATTTTTGGCATAAAAATGTAGAAAAGAGGGATTAATTTGTTTTTTTTAAAAAATTAAACCTGGATTAATTTGTTTTTATTTCACATGATTCATATCAATTTTTGATGAGTGCAATTACAACTTTTCAAGATATACAGAAGTTATCTTTTTTCTATTTTAGCCAACCCACCCCATTAATTATTTTTTATCTTAATCCAAATTCAACATAATCTCAAGCTGCCAACTTTCGCAAATATCTCAGGCTATACCTATGCCTGTGTGGATAGAATTTACTCATTATAATGGTCAATATGTTGTTGTCTGTATCCGATGTGGTACTGGGAGATTAGATATAATTTTCCTTCCAGGTTTCCATCCCCAAAATTAAAATGTAAAAAATTAATTATTTTTCTTTCTTCCTCTGACAAAAAATACGGTTAATATGGAACTTAAATATACTTACAATTAAAAAAGGATAAAAATAAATTAATTTTCCTTCCTATAGCCATCTTTAATTAAATTTATAAATATTCTTGAACCATCAATAATAAATGAGTGAAAATCATTTATAACCCTTGATTTTATTTCAAAAATCAAACATCTTCTTATTTTTGTAAATAATAAATATTCTTCACCCTTATGCGATACAATATCTATTTTATCCTTAACATTTTCGATTCTCCACCTATATAATACTTTTAAATATTATATATAATATTTATTTTCTAACCTAGATATTTTATGAACAATTTAAATAATTTTATATATTATTATTGGTTTAATTTAAGTTTATTAATTAACGTTCTAAATAGAATAGTCATTTTATAAAGTTGTTACGATATATTTTATGATTGCTTTTTTTATTTATTAATAATACATGTATTTAATATCTATGTGTGCATATTAAAATTTTACTTCTCAATTATTCTATATAATTGATCTGAATAAACGAGTTTGATTGTCATTTATGAAATATTATCTAAATTATAGATTAAAATTTGTTTACAATGCAAATCGATAGTAATATATTCAAGCTAAATCCACAGAAAAAAGATCCCTCGAGCAATTTTTCAGGTAATGTAATTCATAGTTGAATCCTCAAGAAAATATTCCCAGCTAAATTCGCATAATTGAAATCCTCGGAAAAATTCCCAAGTAAGAAAATTCCTAGGTAAATCCTCATATAACTATTCCTAGCTAAATTCGCGGATAACTTTACCGGGGGATTTTTCTGCAAAATAATAAAGAAATTTAATTTATTCATGTACATACGGATTTACCTGTGAAAATGATTTCAACGGTCTAGATTCCCACATAATTCCCTAAGTAATATTTTTGCACAAAATGGCTCAAAATTTACCTGCGGATTTTCTTGAGAAAATAGTTTTTACTGGTAAAATATATTAAAATATAGAAATTTCATATTGTCCCATGAAGGAAACATTTGCAGATTATATCCCAAGTAAAATCTGCACGTAATTCACAGTTTTTTTTTTTATAGTGATAGTCAATAATTTGCACATGACTAGATTCTTTGATTAGTAAAAACTTCATGTGCACCTTATCTCCTCTATTTCCCCCTTTTTGGCATAATTGAATAATTAAGTGTTAGTCAAGTTAAATAAGATAACATGGTCACTAAAAATACACTAACATGAGCATATATAATAATAGTAGTATCTCAATGAAAATCCAAAGATATTAGCCATCTTGAAGTTCCATATTCAAAATCAAACTAATTAATTTATAGATGCAACAATAAAGTTATAAGTGCCCAAATTACAAAAAAACTTGATATATTTTCCATGATAAAATAGAGGAGCACAAAGAAATTCATGAATTAACATGAATGTCTCTCCATGCCAATAGCAAAGTGGCATCTACTGAAATGTTCAAAATTGTGATGGCTAGTTGTATATATTTTATAGGCATAATATATAAATGTATTCTTTAACTTGGCTTCAACTTGCATCTATACCCTCCAATTTTGGGTGTGTACGCATTCTACATGTCATAATACATGTAGGACGCCACATGACACAAAATTGTCATGTAGGACTAATATATCTATTTACTCAATTTTATACAAGATTTAAATGGCTACTTTTGCGTACCCAAAATTAAAAGGCATAGATATCAATTGATACCAAGTTAAGGACACATTTATGTATTATACTTATTGTTTTGGTGTTTTTTTTTTTTTTTAGCATAGGTGTCCCAGGGGCCAATTGTTGTTTTTTTTAACTGTACATCACTCTCATTTGGTAAATAAACACTATACCAAAAGAGGCTTTTAGTGGCATTTAGCGGCAATATTTATTGCCACAAAAGCCTTTAGCGGCATTTAATCTATTGTCATTGCATCCTGTATCGCGAAAGCCTTTAACGACATTTATTTAAGGTGCCGATAAAGACCTATAATATTGCCGCTAAAAGTAAATACTTCTATCGGCATTTATTTAGGGGCAATTACTATTGCCAGTAATGTCGCCTTAAAATTGTGATATCAAACATATTTTATACCGTGTTATTGTCGGCAAAGATGCATTAGTCGACATATTTAACCACACTTTCATAAAATTAAAAATAAAAATCATAAGAGAAAAATATTCTTTTTTGGTAACCAATATTTTTATTAATCATCCAAGAGAATATTACAAAACTATAGTCTAGTAATAACTCTACTGGCTAGCCTGTGACTAGAAACTCAAAGAAAACATAACTAACAGATTACTAAGGAAACAAATTAAAAGATGCATTTTTGCACTAATCGTGTAACACCTGAACAGGCTCTCACGTTGTAGATATATACCACTTCTTTGACCAAGTATTTCCACCTTTTGGGCTGCTTTTCAAGAATCCTTTGATCTCTCTCAAAAATTCAGTAAGAACAGTTTGAAAATCCAACTTCATTGATTTTTGATCTTCCCTGAAATGTGTTGATTATCCATTGGATGAATAGCTCCCAATTCGTTGCCATGAGAAATCCAACTTCATCGATCACTATGATTCATAACAAGCATATCACCACAAGAATCAGTGCAATTACTCCACCAACTATGTATAAGTATTAGATTTCAACACGTTAACACAAATCAAACATTCAGGATCTAATTCGAGACAATTTGAGGTAAAAGAGATCAAATAATAAATAGCATATCGAATTTTTTTAGCCAAACCATTGAAAGTATGACAAAGGTAAAACTCTGATCACATACATTTGAAAAGATTCCAGATGAATTTCAAAGAAACTCCATATGACTACTTGAGAATAGAGCATCAAGGTTGCCACTCATAATAATCAAATACTCTATGCAAGAGGACTGCAAAGAAGAAAAGATCATTCCAAGTTATATATAACATACATCAGTACTAAAGTGAAGTAAATAGTGAGAATTAGACACTTACATATAGTTCCACTTACAAGACTATCTGTATTATTGAAAAATTCAATGTTAGTAGTTGAATGAAAAGCCTGTTCTACAAATTCACTGTCAATTTTTTTTAACCTTTGGGAACTTAAAATCTTTGAATTATAAGTTAAATAAACACAACACAATCTGGTTAATTAGAGAGCTTATGCAAATGAGCTATGAATAGGAATCACGATTTACAACTTACTAAAAGGAGTTGTCAAGTAAATGAAGAGGACAAAACATAAAGTTCATTCTGCTCATGAAATATGTCGGCAGGAGCTAGAAGAAAATAACACAATGCATGCTAAGTGAACTTGACATAGTAAAACAGTTGACGAGCAAGTTTACAAGATTAGAAATACCTTAAAGGGAATGATGAGTTCACAAAAAGACTTTTCGGTCTTGAGCAACTGCATCCCAACAAGTCAATAATCTTATCAATTTTTTGTGCTCCACCTGCAAACTGTTTACCTCGTTATTAAAATCTGTAGCTCTATGTTTGTTATTGAAGAACAACCTTTTGACGATGATCTCTCTCCCACCTGCCAAAACACCCTGCAACAAATCACGTCTCAGACTCCATTTAATTGTTAACACTTCTAATACTGCATTGTTGTTATGGACAATAAACAAGTTCAAACATATGAATTTCACTATATTCAGCCATTACCTACCTTATAAACTGTATCAAGTCTACCATGTTTGATCTTCTTGGCCTCATCAAATGACCCTGTTGCCTTATAAATTGTCTCTTAGATCATTTCCTTCAAAACATATTATCTCGTAAGTTCGTATAAAGCAGAGTCCTAATGTAAATTAGGCAAAAATAAAAACAGAGGTAAATGGCAAAAATAAAGTCAAGTACTTAACAAGCTTAAAATGTGTATGATTCATGTCATGGCCATGGCCATAGTTACAGATTTCACCAACGAATATGTGAAAATATGGACTGAATATGCAAGAAATAGCATATAATTAACTGGTCGCAGAAAACTTTGACCTATGTAGTCAAGCCTAACTGGAAATATATTTCAAGAACAAAAGTATACTTGCTTAAGATAAATCAAAACATCTACAGTCAAGTAGTTGACTTCTTGCATAATTCAAAGAATGGTAAATAACTTTTAACAATATAATTGGTCAGAAATGAAAGAAGCACAAAAGATGAACAACAACAACTTAAATTAAACACATTTTCAACAGTTAGAGCACCCTAAAAAATAAAATTAATTTCTTAATAGAAAGACTACCAAATGACAACTACATTGCAAAAATTATAACATCTTAATAGAAAGAATTACCAAATGCAAAGTCAACTATATTGCAAGTACAGAATCTAGGTGAGGCTTTGACCTTTTGCAGCAAGTATGCACATTCTTTAGGCTTAGACCAAATGTTCATTGATCAATCAGCCATTTCTTAATCCGAAACTAGTTGACATTCACTATATGAATCCACTACATCAAGCCAAAATAAAAAGGAAAGAACATACATCTACTTGGCATATCTACTTGAAAAAACGAAAGAAATATAGCATCGGTCAGCACACTCACCTCAAAAAAACACCTAACTGTTTCAGAAATGCATTCTTCGTCTGCAATACAAAGCAAATCCATTGAATTTTCTCTACAACAACTCATAATGTTACAAATACTCAAAATTGCACTTTTTAATTGATGGAAAAAAGAATTCTTCACAGAAAACTGAATCAATGGGAAATCAATAACGCAAGTATCATTACACATCGCCATACATATGTGATTAACCAAATCGGTCGATGAAAAAGGCAAAAAAGAGAGTGCATGAACCTACATCAATTCAATAAGGGGAGAGGAAAGAGAAGAGAAATGGATTTGCAAAATCAAAAAGAGAATACTTAGTGAGAGAGGGGAACAGAGACAAGGAGAGTACATAGATTACCTGGTAAGGACGAGAGAGAGACGAGAGAGAGACGAGTTCGCGCCATGGATGATGAGGAAGAGAGGTTTGCCCTAATCTGTGTGGGTGAATTCGGCGGTAGAGGGATTTTACAGGGAAATAAACTTTAGGTATATTAAGTGAATTATATAGCAGAATTAACTTTTAATTGCTAGTAATTAGATATTTTTTCCTGGCAAATGCCTAAATGCCGGTAATAGTCGAATGTAGGGAGCATTTTAGCGGCAATTTATTTATTGCCTCTAAACAAATGTCCCTGAAAGTTGACTTTGTGATAGTGAAATTTTCCCGTCATAAAAAATTAGTTGTGTAACACGTTGTAATTAAGTTTGGGCTATATTTGGATTAGATAAACATATATGATTCATTGCAGACTCTGAATATATCATTTCATGTGCGATGAGATATATATCATCCTAATTAAGAAAAAATGAATTTGGATCCCAACATTTCAAATCATTCGCCAATCAAAAATTCGTACAATAAGTTATGAGCGTTTTACTAAAAATCGAGCATTAACGATTCATCTAAATGTTCGAGAAATTAATAGGCAGTACAACATGACACCATTCACAGTGAATGTGTCACAAAAATGGGCGATGCGACACAGTGAATGTGTAGAAGCAAAAAATAGTTCTATAAATACATGCCAGATTGGGATTTTTCGTTACCCTTCATTTTGGACGGTATTTATTTTAATTTTTTTTATCAAACTAAGCCATTATTTAAATTAACTTATCAAAATAATACGTTTTTTTATAATAAAAAAATTACAAACTAATATATCAACAACGTTTTAGGGTATATTTTATTTTAAAAATTAAGTTGTGTGAAATATTTATTGTTGATGGGTTAAGTTAATAAACGTCACTCTGAGTAACTTTTTCAGCGTAATACGTTACTCTGAGTAACGTTTTATAATACTTTACTCCAAGACACATTTTACATCTAAAACAGTAACGTTTTACTTTAAAAACGTGACTGTCAGTTACGACACTCTGGTAAAGTCACATTTCTCCATTCTCTAACCTGACCACATAAGATTATGAATATTACTTCAACAATGAGATATACATGTCTGGTAAAGTCATATTTCTCCATTCTCTAACCTGACCACATAAGATTATAAAATAAAACTTGTTGTAAGAAATGTTTTGCATATTCCAACAATATTCAGCAAATTTTTTACCTGTGTATCTCATTGTTGAAGTAATATTCATAAAACTTCATTAGGTATGAATTATATGCAAGTCAATATATCCTATTAGGTTAAGTTACTATTATAGCTTTAAAATTGTTTTTTCTGATTTATTGATTATAAAAAAAAGTCTTAATTTTATGTGTAAATGATGAACTTTAAACGTAATGTGATGGTTGCTTTGTATTGGGATAGAGAAATAATTACTAATATGAACAGATTCAGGTATACTGAATCTAGAATGATTATTAGCATGTTTATCTCAAATAATTATGTTGAATTGATTGGATTTTGTTGCATGAGAAAATGAGAATAAATAGTGAAAATATTTAAATGAATATTTCTAAAAAATATGTATGTTCAATTCAAGGTAATAATACACGATTTATTGAGTTTAAAATTGAGAATAA